>MU158733.1:694362-783085 GCA_015888305.1 Antheraea pernyi | reverse complement strand
TCTTTCCCTTACATACACACTATGTGATATGAGATTTATCCCTTGATAGTTAGTTAGTCCTGTACATCACCCTTATTCATAAAGATAGGCACTATTATGCTATTGTACCATTCATTTGAGATCGCCTATTCTTGTAATAAAGATATATATTAATCTACTTTTCAAAACTTTCACACTTAAATAGGTATACCATTTGGCCCCACAGCTTTTCCGTTCTTCATACCATTCACAACTTTTTTTACTAGTTTCATATAATAGAAAGTATAAATATAAAAATGAGATGGTAAAAACAAATAAATTTATTATATCACATTATTAATTACATAATGTATTTAAAATACGTGTTTTTACATAAACTGTGATACCTAGATTGCTTAACTGCTTTTCTTTATACATGTATTATTCTAATAAAAATTGGTAGGAAACTAATAAATATTTTGATTACTTCAAAATCTAGTGACTGAATGAAATAGTTATTTATCTAGTAATAGTTATCAATTATTAAATTATCAATTATAAAAGGAAATGAAATCTTACAGATTGATTTGTTTTTTATTATCCTCAACTTTGTGATATGTTTTAGTACCCCTCAAAATATTGGGCCTGCTAAATTTTGAGAATGTTTTATTACTCCTGCAAAAGGTATTGAATTAAAAAAAAATGCTTTTTAATTTACTCACAGTTTGATAAAAAGATAATTATAAAAAAATTCTTTATAAGTAACAGAAAATAAACTTTTTTTTTTATTTGACCATATTTTCCATTTCAATTTTGTCTTGAGAAATATTAATCTTAGAGGTTTGGGATTCAAAAGACTTTTTTTGTAGAAAATTAAATTTTCTACAAATGGTTCCTTAACATTTTTCGGTCATTCCAATTCCTAAGTTCGAAAAACATGATAGCACAAAGTGCTGCAGAGTTATAAAAATAAAGAAACGAAAATAATCAAGTTTATGTGTATTTTGTGTGTAAGAGAAAAACTCTCATGCTTTGGGAGAGTACTCAGAGTTAATTATTAAGCACTCAAATGTTTAGGCAATTATTTTTTAACAACAACATTTGGCATAGAGTAAAAAAAAATCGTCCCTTATAAAAGAACCCTAATGCACAGCCTATGTAGAAAATTAATAAATTCTATTGAAAAGGTATATGTAACTTAAGCCAAAAGTTTGTATACTGTATGGACTGGACTGGACACTGAGGCATGTCAATAAAATCATTACTTCACACTAGAGGTCCTTTATATAGGGTACAGTGATAACCTGCAAATTGTACATTGTACACTAATTATTTAAAGCTGATATGACTATAGACAGCAACAATCTTGTTATAAATATACAATTTGTTTCACATCTCTCATGTTTATCTCTTTTATAGTTTCAATATCTTTCATATTTAGTACCAATGTATAAAGTCATTTTAAATAAAAATAAAACATATATGGCATCGGAATTTATAAAATACTATACTAGGTTACTGGATATAGTCACCATTTGTGCAAAACAATTTACCCGAAGGATATCAGCAATCAGAGTTAACTGTATCTAAGATCAGACTTAGCTTCAATTCAAATCCCCACAGCAATTTATCATTCAACGAGTATGCTTTGTGCACCTATATACTATGTTGCTTATAATGTTACTTCACATTGTGTGGTTCACCTATTACATATGACAAGAGTATGTTTTATAGTATTTATTTACAACCTTAATATGAACCATAGAAACATCTTTAAATAATGTTAACAGTAATATAGGAAAAGAACAATAAGTGAAGAAAACAATTGATAATCCATATTGAGAGTTATTTTTTCTCTTTAGAACACTATAGATATATCTAAGATCACATATTACACTTGAATAGTAGTTCGTGAGTAATTGCTAATATTTATATACTAACAAATAAAAATATGATCATGTACAAATCTGGAAATTACTATTTTTTGGAATCTATTTTATTAAAAAGACGCTATGAAACGAATTATTTAATATTATTGATGTAATATTTATTTATATTAATATTATATTTATTATGATGAGCAAGATGAGCAAATAGTAATAAAGCGAATGATCGTTAAAACATGATGGTTATGATGATGATGATAAAAATACAAATGGTAATTGTTATACTATCCATAAATTGAGGTGAAAATGCTGATATTTAAATTATTAGTCCTAGACTATAAATAATAAATAGTATGTATAGTAAAGTCTTTAATTAAAAATGTTTGTTTCAAAAAGTGTTTGGCTTTGTTAAGAAAAAGACTTCATTGGCCAACATCACTGCCCTTGTAAAAGTCCAAAATTGTTATACATGTCCCCAATATTCAAAATCGTAAAGATACTCCTTGTCTATGGTTACGAAAACTAGGAATCTAAAACTCGAAGAATAGAAAATCGCATTAGTTATGTAGTAATGTTACTGCTTATTACTTGAACGACGATCATAAACGACCTAAAATATTGGAAACACAAGCTAAAAAAGCCTCTATATCTACTTATGTTATGTAGTTGGTACCATGCACGTAGCAGTAAAATATGGAGGATGCATATCCGAAACCATCAAAAAACTTGCCCAAACTGAAACGTCTCACTAAACTACTAACATTATACTACTTTTATAGTGTTTTTAGGCAAAATAACACCGTTTTCAGTGATGAGATACACGCTAAACCAATAATTATTGCAATTTGCTACATTATCGAACCGCCCTACGCTGGTGTTGATGTATAAATTATTCCGACTTACCAAGCCTGAGAATGACATATTCCGGAAACTAATAAATAAAGATAAAAATAAACAAAAACTATAACTAATTTTATAAGGAATTATGTAGAATTTAGTTAGGTTTCACAATCTATTCCACAAAACAATAACACTTCGCGCAACCACTATCGCAGTATCGTACTGAAGTTGTTGACAACAAGATCAATACCGCCAACCTATCAGACAAAACAAATCAATTATTTCGGACCGCGCAGCAGTATAGATTATTTGGACTGTATAGCATGGGCACCTATGAATACGCAAAAATACCTCTAAACTTTTCATTAATATTATCTAATACAGGACATGTTCTAATTATTCTTATAATATCGACTTAGTAGATAATAAATAGCTTTGATTAAAATTGTTATTTTTTTTAGTAGCTGACAACTTTTACTTCATTTCTAAATCTTTACATATTCTAGGAGTAACTATATAATCTACGGTGTTTATAGAATTTTAATTTCGGAATTTAAAATCAAACATCTATGTACAGTTTCAGACAAGTTAAATAATTTTACTAATAGATGGCGCAAACTACTATAAAAGTGTACATTCATTTTATTATCTAATAATGTAATATTGTGGTTACCACATATTAATCTCAATATTATAAGAGTAGACGAGAAACTTGATTACTTTTTACTTCTTTCTTTTATAATATCATAAAAAAATAAACAACAGTTGTCTTTGATATTTCAAAACAGTGATTTTTTTTAATAATCTAATAATTACTACTGGATGATATTTCATATACTGAGAATAAATATATTTCTATGAAACTGGTGACAACGAATAGGCAATACCTACAAAGGTACTATCGGTTGGACATTATTTTTTGTTTCTCAGTCATCTTACGGTAAAGTTCATATAGATGTTCCTAAAGTAATTATAAATATAAATTTTAAACTTATTTTTTTAATAATCCTACCTTTCATTTTGAAGAAGAAAATAACTATCTTTTAAAAGATACCATAAAATATAACTTATCTTTTAAATATACTTATTTGTTTAGCATAGATTACTACTTTATATGATTTTTTTATGCTTTAGAGAACTTTAATAATTGTAATAATATGAAGTGGTTATGGTTTCACCAGTTCGAAAACGGCAATTTTAGTGTAAATGAAAAAATAAAATCAATACACAAGTTTTCCTTACACGGAAAAAAAGTATTTCTGTGTTCATCACTAATTATACTAAAAAAATACAAACAATCTATATAAGCGATATCGTCAACACTAGATTTAATTGTGAATAAACATTATAACACGCTAGAAGCACTTTTATAGAGAGAGCAGACATAGAACATTTGAAGCATTTCAAGAATATGTCAATATAACCAATAATAATATTATATAAAGAGTCTCATCTTCTCAGCCTCATATACTTGCATATATTTCACATGAAATAGGGTGTTTTTTTTAATAAGTCAATTATATATCTGCGTCAAGAGGAGTTCCCTTTTATGTTTCAATTACACAGGTTTTTTTTTCAAAAGAGGGATTTCTATGAGCCAACCGTAAGCTGCTGTGATTAAAAAAATTAATTAATTTGCAACTCTGAATTGCTAATTCTATCATGCAATCCCATAGCTACAGTCCTAGTCAATTTTTTTAATCGCTCTGAATATAGTTGTAAGTTCAGGTTTTCGCGTAATATATGTAAAGAGTTTAATACGAATTAAAGTTAATTTTATTATAGCAATCTAAAATTGGTCTTTATTTAGCCATAAGTTGTTTCTATGTTATACATATAGTATTGTCAAAAAGTTTGATTTCCACTGTACACGCAGGAAAGAGATAAAATAATAACTTTGTAGGTATGTCCGTGGGTATACCAGCCTTAAACTAGGAGAGACAACTTGTTTGATAAAATTGAAACGTATTGTCTACTTTATTAGGCTTTAGTTTACCTACTTGAAGTTTTTATAAACCTGAAACCGAACCTTATTATGAACATCAAAAAAGCTTTGGATTCCTTGAAGTTACAGTACAGTAGTACAAGTACGTAAGTACTTGAAGTACAGTCTAAACTCATTATAACAAAATTGAAGAGAATTAGAAAATATATGTTATACCGAGTAATTCGTTACAATGAAGTTTGTTATAATATGGGTTAGGTTAGGCTACGATCCATTTTATAGGTGGGCCGCCCCCTGGACTGCGCGTCCGCGTATCGACCCTTGGTGCTGTTGCACGACTCCGGGAAGGTCCTAGAGAGACTTGTTGCTTTCCGGGACGTCCAGCACCTGGGGGAAGTTGGGCCGAACGTGGCGGACGCGAAGTTTGGATTCCGGGCAGGGCGTTCCACAGTGCACGCACTGACCCTTCTTAAGTCGCTGTCTATGGAGGCAGCCTCCCAAGGGAAGTGACTTCTGGCGTTGTTCTTGGATATCACCAACGCTTTCAACAGCCTGCCGCACAGTGTGATTCGGGAGACACTCCGGTATTTTAGGATGCCTCCGTATCTGCGGCAGCTGTTGGAGGCGTATTTGGTCGATAGGAAGGTCGCCTACATATATAGCGACGGTCGTATAGTCCGGCGAGTCCATAGGGAGTTCCATAGGAGTCAGCCTTGGGCTCACTCCTGTGGAACATGGGCTACGACTGGGTGCTCCCGTTCGGAACGCGCATAATTTGTTACGCGGATGACACACTATTCGTAGCCCGGGTGGAAGCTGGCAGGAGGTGGAGCGCCTGGCCACGATGGCGTATCCATAGGGGATTTCCCAGGTTAATAAAAAAAGGCTACGATTCATTTTAACAAGGTAAGAAAACCTGTTTATTAGCCTCAACATTACGTAAATACCCATCTGCATATCCTATTAAAGCGATTTCGTTTATTAGCAATTGCTGATTTAAAACTAACTAACAACAATTACCAACAGCCGTGCTTATATTACTTCGCATCAAACAATAATTATTGTCTTACAAAGAATTTAGCGTTCTGAAAATGTTGAGACAAGCATTATTGTGAAATTAAGAGATAAGGTATCATGCCGCAGCTACTACCCGTGAATATTGCACTCACTGAATATTCCATTATTCTATACAAATTGCTCTCAAACCCAAAAATGACTATCGTGTGCATGCACGTGTAAATATCCTTCTTATTGGCAAAATCCTAAATAGAGTCTTCTGTATTTCTCTGTCATAAGCCTACGAGTTGCTCGTCAAGTGGCCTAAAGAAGTTACTAAAGCCTGATCTACATTATGCAAGATTGAAGCATAAAGGCTGGAACTCTAAATGGATGGTATGGTAAATGGAACTGACGATTGTCATGTAAATTTTGGTGTATAAACCCTAGAATTTGTAATGTCTCACGTGTAAATATAACTGCAAAAGTAACAGAGCATCCTAACTTTCCTGCTTACTCAGGTGTCTTCAGGACAAGGCTGTTTAAGAAGGTACTCGTGCTGCAGAAAGCCGAAAATCTAGAGATTAAAACACACGCTTAATAATAGACTGAATACAAGTTTAGAATAATTTGAAATGCGATTTCATTAAGAATGTTTTAATTTCCGTTTCAACAGTACATAGAGTAGAGAGTACGTGAAGATGCACAATAAAGCAACTTGATTTCAAACTTTTTGAAATGGATAACAAAAAGGATTTTCAAAACTGATTTAATTTTGATGAAACAGTCGCTCTTATGCATATATATTTTTGATGGTGTCTTCTTTTAACAAGTCAATAAACATTTTCGGAGTCGAAGTGTTATTCTGCCGCACTCCTCGACTCTGATAGGAGAGTATATGCATTAATGTTATACTTTGACAGTTAAAGAAGTTATATAAACATCGTAACGTCTCACCATACAAGTTGCAATAAAACGAACAGTTTGAAATAGTCAAAAGTCTTGTAATAGATCACGAATAAGACACGAAGTCCAACTACGCTCTTCGATTTTTTAAATAAATTGTAGTGCTAAGTAGTTTGCTTTAAATTCAGAATCTCAGGGAGAAAATGTAGACATATATCATAAAGAACTCTGGTACAAATTAAATATGTATTTTGTTGTTCTATATTACTCTACTCTAAACTCCTAGCATATAAGTTTATATTATTATATAGTATATAAGTATATCCGTTGTGATTATTCATCTTTTTGTCCATTAAAGTATAATATATTAATTTGTTTTTTTTAGAGAAATATATATTCCAAGTATAAGTTTTAATATTTAAACTAATTGTGTTTCACGTAATGAGACCGTGTACCAAACAACCGTAAAATCGGTCCAACCGTTTTAGAGATAGCACTGTGGGCGAAGCCACGGTTCACAATTAGTCTAAATTAAAATAGAATATATTACTTCTTATAAGGTCAACTATCTTTCAGTGAAAGTTGCGTGAAAATCGGTCCAACTGTTTTGGAAATAGCACTGTGGGCGAAACCACTCTTAACTGCTAGTCTAAATTAAAACTGACTAAATTACTTTTTATAATATCTGCTATCTGCCGGTGAATGTCCCGTAAAAATCAGTCAATCAGTTTTGGAGATAGCACTGGGGGTGACCCACGGTTAACATTTAGTCTAAATGAAAATAAACTGAATTACTTGTTATGATGTCTGCTATCTGTCGGTGTAAGTCCCGTGAAAATCGGTTCAACCGTTGTGGAGATAGCAATGCAGACGAAGCCACGGTTAACAGCTAGTCTAAATTAGAGTAGTCTAAGTAAACCACTATAATCTTAGCTGCCTCCCTGTGAAATTCCCGTCAAAATTGGTCCAGCTGTTTCAGAGATTACCCAGAACACACAGACAGAAAGACAAAATTTTAAAAAATTGCATTTTTTTATCACTTGCGTGTATACTTTCATACCCAATAATTAAAAAAATATATTATGATATTACAAACAGACACTTTGTTTTCGAACTGACTACGCTATTGACCTAGCAAGGTCTTAACAGCTTCACCGGGCTACAGCATATAAACACTTCATTTTTATTAAATGTATAGAGTATAGATAGAAAAAAAGGAGATTAATCCCAATCTGACTCTTCTAACGATAAATTTTAATATAATGTTGTTAATCACTTGTTCATAGCCATTATTATTATTCGAATGTATTTATAATCCACTGAGTTGGTTATCTTAAGATATTTGATTTTTATTGATGCGTCAAATAAATACACTTTATCAATAAGTTTCTTATAATAATCTGTTATGCTTAAGATGATATTTTACTATTTTCGAATTATAATGGAAAATAAATAAATATTGTAAGGTGTTTTATTTCTTAAACTCTATTTTATGGCATTGTAGTTTAAATTTATTCATGTAGAATACGAGGCTGTTTATTTGACAACAATATGTGGTATTCGCAATGGATCACCGAATTTTTGTTTATATTTAGTGTGTGGCCGCAACATCGAATGTGAGCGAGGGTGTAGTGTTGATCGACCACTCCCACCTTGAATCTTCGTTCTTGTTCTTTCATTCTAAACATGTATTTAATATTATCTGTGGTTCACTTTGTCGCTGTCATCTGGGTTACGTAGTTTTTGCTTATTAGTCTGTGGTCTGCACGAAGTAACAATTATTATCAGCATAGATTACTAGTGTCTCTTCAACAACTATTGTTGATCTACGTTTACGTTTTTTTTGCTTCGGGTTATCAAGTGTTTTTTGATTATGCTTATATTTGCTTAAAATGCAAAGAGTACTTTTATTCAAAAAAATTTTCATTATGGGTTTATTTTTTTGTGTATTATTTCTAATTTTCTTTTGGGCCAACATGGAATTATTAAGGTAAATGACTTTATAAATATTTGCTCATACATTTTATTCTTTGGTTTATTAGTAACACCAGTGAAGTGAAATATTTTTGCATAACTACCAAGAATAAGATAAGTATGTGATGAACATCAAAGAAAGTAAAAACACATACCAGATACTGAATTATAAATTTGTAAAACTCCTTAGTTCTAAATATTATGTTGTGTGAGGTTTGGTTCACCCTCTGTCATCTGTGTGAGATGCCAAAAATCAAGCTGTCAAGTTGTAAAATTGCTACATCTTATAACAATTTGTAGCTCACAAATAGTACACAATTAATTTATACCATTTTTATTGCCTGATTATACATTTTTAAATTATTTTATGTGTATTTTCTAAATAAAGTAATTTTTGTATTGAAATATGTGATATGATTTGTTTTGGTTTATCAAAACTGTATATAAATAACATGATAGAGCTCTGCATTCATGCGCATCATGCATAAACTACTGGACAGATACCAATGTTTTTTTGTTGAAATAAAACTTGTAATGCAACTTCCAACAAGGTTGCGTTAAAGGTTTTAACGCTACCATGGAGGGGGTACGAAAGCAATGCTGCATTAAATGTTCGATGCTCCTGGGGAGGGGGAATAGAAAGCACTGTTGCGTTAAACATTCAATGCTCCTGGGGAGGGGGAATAGAAAGAGATAAAGGGAGAAAAATAATCAAACATTTGATATCTTACTTTAGTTTTCATAATCCCATTGTAAATGGTATAGATTTGGATATTTCACCACTCGAAAATGATAATTAAAAGATGCAATCAATTGTGAATTGTAAGCAATGTTCATAAAGTTTGTCTTAAAGAAACAATATGGTTTTACTAAAAATCTATTTCTACCCCTTCCTATGTTCTTTTCCACATTATGAAGTTTCACTTCTTCCACGCGGAGGGACTCCACACACTATTTTTTAACTTTTTCGATACTTGGTGCTTATGTAAAACAAATGATTATTACAATAAATTACTTTAATATAGAGCTATTAAAGTTTGAAGAAACTATGATTTTTATGAGTACTACACCTTCAGCGATGTGTTTTCCTACTGTAGACAAGTGGGGTAAACAGTGTGATGCAGTTTCTTCACTGTGTACATAAAACATTATTAAAATAATAAAAGACACAGAAATGTTATAGACATGACTATCAACTAGTACAAAATATAATGGCAATTAGTTGTTTATTTTTGTTATTACATAGCCTATACAGTAGGTATTGTTAGTTTTTAAGAAAATAATAAACTATGCCTGGTACTTGTGTATTAAATGTATCACACTCGCCGACCGCTACTGCGGAAAGTCATAGTTACTACGACATTTATGATCAAAATTTTGAGGTTATGTGTCATTTCCGAACAATCATTGATAAATGTTTATTACCAACTTGATGATTTTAAAATTTGAACAAAACATTTTGTCTCGGTTTGGTTAGGTTAAGTTAGACTTGCGGCCGCAGTAGCAGTCGGCGAGCAGAGTGCATTTAATACACAAGTACTCTATGCCTATATAGATTATTATGAAAAAACCTTTTCCATTGTAGATATATTATAGATTTTATAAATAATGGATACATATAGTGTATTTATAAAAGTTACAGCGGAAATAATTTATTTTATGTTATTTAAAACTATAAAAAACTACCAATAATAAAATATTGTAATATGAGCTGTTGAATAAAATCCAGCAACAACTTCACAAGTATATGACATACCTTACTAATTAATAAACTGATAGATAAGGTTTTGATAGTTATGTATGTCATGACCTCTACACATTTACCAGCTACTTGAAAATAAATAATGTATATTTGTTTTCCATTGTTGAATTATAATGAATTATAACATGAAAATGAATAAGGAGAGATTAAAATAGTTCTAGATCCAGGGTTTGCTATAAATTTAAAGAATAAACATTCTTAAATTAAGAACAACACATTTAAAAATGCAATGAAATCTGAAAACTTCTTATATTTAAGAGCTTAAGAAAATTATTATAATTCAATTTTGATCAAAGAAATATTGGGATGTTGGATTACTTTTACTTTATTGATTACCAATACCAATATCTGGTTTTTAAGAAACATTCAGAAACCATGTAATATGTACGATAAGAATGTAGTAGATGAATAACAAATATTTTGGCTTCTCTATTGAACTCTTTGCTTAAACGGGACTATGAAATTTTTTTTATTAAAGGAAAAGTGTATTTGTAGTTTAAATATGTCATTTTCAGTTTCAATGGTGTAAGTTCAACAAATTCTGCAAAAGGTATCGCAGTGAATGTGAAAAATAAATTATGCCATGTGAATTACACAGATGACAGACTAAACATCAGGAATGATGTGAATCTCACTATGATATATTTTGTGACACCGACATATCCAAGACCAGAGCAAATACCTGAACTGACTCGACTGGGACACACCTTGATGCATATACCGAGGATACACTGGATCGTAGCTGATGATCAGCCAGTGTGTTCTATAGAAGTGTTAAACTTGCTCAGGTGAGAATACCGAAGTTATATAAAACATGCTAATTTCGATTTCATACTAGGATTTTACCCCATCTATAAAATCCTAATAAAGACCTACGCCACATACATAGTTAATGTCTCTAAAAATATGCTCATAATAAAGTTTTTTAGTGAAAAATAAAAATATTGATGAAATATGTAAATATGTCTAATGTTACATATATAATACATATATACAGTGAAGTAATATTATATCTTAACATTCTACCGCATACGGACCCATATATGATTCGCCAGATTCAATCAAAAAAATCGTGTATTAATGCATAAGTTCTTTCTATCTTTAGTTCCTTGGTAATGCGAAAACATTTTTTTTAGGCTATGGTCTAACGTCAATTTGGCCCTCACTTTTCTAAGTGCGGGTGTGATGTCCAATGTATGAAATGTATAAAACTTTTGTAGGTAATGATCAAATGCTTAAAAAACGAAGATACTTTAGAAAAGAAAAGCAATACAAAAACGTCATCTGCCCTCAAGTTATTGAAATATATAACTAGTACATAAGGGGCCTTGACTCACTGGACTCTATGCTGTGTCTGTATAGAATTTACTGGAAATCCAAAGAAATGTACAAGCGAACATTTTTTTCATATGAAGTACATGTGTATTGTAAATGCTTGGATTCCTTGCAAATCCAGACATTTGTATGTTTCTCTGTGATTTAAAATTATCAGAATCCTTTATTTTATGAGTAAAAAATAAAAGTTCTAACTCTTTCTTTATTTGATACGAAGCCATAAATGTCTGTAGAAATTTTGATTAAAAGTTGTTTAGATGCATACGAACCCATATATGTGTTCATTTTTTTTCAGTAACTACAAGTGCTTTTTTTTAAATTTCGTTTTTGTTATAAATTGTATCCTTAATAATAAAGCCTAAACAACCATTGTTTTTTTTAAATCAATTTCTTCATAATTCACGCAGTAGAGGGTTAAGTAAATTATATAAAGAAAAAGTTTAGGAGAAGATGATGACTAGCATTAACATTAGAATTGTAATTCTCTGTGTGCATTGCTTAAAACGGAGTTACTGTTGAAATTTTAAATTTAATATGTATTGTTTCAGGCGAACAGGATTACCCTTTACACACCTATCGAGTCCGAAACCCTATATTTATAATGAATTAAATTTCCCAAGAGGTGTCTCAAATCGTCGAGCGGCAGTTAAATGGCTCAAGGAGAATGTGCAAGAAGGAGTTATGTACTTTGGTGATGATGACAACACTGTTGATTTGCAGTTGTTTCATGAAATAAGGTCCACTAAGAAAGTTTCTATGTTTCCTGTTGGTCTCATAGGGGGCTTTGGTGTTTCCACACCCATTGTTAAAGATGGAAAAGTGAGTTAATGTTTGGTTTACTATTAGAATCTTGAACAGATTATTAATTAAATAGTCATTTTTATTTTTTATATAAAGTAAGCTGTTTACATTAGATTACTTTTTTATTACCAGTCATTAAAGCATAGAATTATGAAACCGCTTAAATTAACTACACTCAGGTTTGTTACTCTATGCATTAAAGTGTTTTCTTTTTTATTGTTGCACGGCAAAATAACTGGAGTTTTCCTGATGATAAGCACAGTACAATCCAAAAACAATGACGACCACCGAGTGACATGCCGGCCTGCAAAAAGCTGGATATGCACAGGCTGATCCCGAAACGCGACTCGCAAAAGCAAATCACTATGACGGGCTTTTTCGCCATATACATGGTGGTTGCGACCCAGTCAGGCTGTAAACCCTACCACCCCGCTTTCGCCATTGCCTTGTTCGTTATTCAGCAGGGTGCACCACGTGCAGGTGAGGTTGGATTGGATGTCTCAAGTCTTAGATGTTATTCGACACCCCATGCACCTCTTAATTTATTCTTTAGCTTGTTACTGCTCCGTTTTACTTGTCGCGGCTTCTCTTGATAGTAGAGAAATGTATGTTATAATCGATTATTCAGTTTATTAGGCATGGAAGTTACTATTTCATTAATTTAGTCTGTTCCAAAGCGTGACCATGTAAACTAAGTGGTTTTTTTAGAGGCAAATTCAATAGAGGCGAACAATTAAGTTTTTTATACAAAGCACTGCCCCCTGATGGTAAACATAGTACAATCTAAGAACAATGTTAAATACCTAGAGATAAGTATTTCATCGCTAGTCGTTGCTGTTACTTATAAACCTCTCGCCTCATGGATTATACACAAGCGAATCCTGAAACACAATGAACTAAAAAGTCAATAAATTGTGGAGTGGCGTGGTGATTGTGCTTATACTTTCTTTCGGACAGAGGTCTATGCCTCTGTAGTGTATCTCTTACAAGCTAATATGGTGATGATAAGTATATGTAAGGTGGTTGCATCCCAGTTGGGAACAGAATGCCTACAAACCAGCTTGGATACTGGATAGTATATATACCGATTGATTGCGGAAAACGACACGCCTTGACGCGCCATTATGGTAGAAGATACACCTGACGTATGGTGAAACTGATCTAATCGAATGGAGTCGCTGGAATGGAGTGGGCTTAATATTTCTGACAGGATTTAAAAAAAAACAGATATAATCTATTTGGCTAGTAAAGGTTGTATATAAAGTGAGTTTGTATATAAGGATTGTTTACACAAAATAATAAAAGATTTTTGATCTGACTTAAAATTACAACACAATACAAATATCAAAAGATATACTCTGTAATTGTGAATGTTCTACTTAATTTATCTTATATATTCATCTGATTTTAGTAAATATGTTTGGTCATTTTATAACTATAAGGTTATATTGGTTACTTATATGATAATTTTGGAGGCAGAAAAGAAAAATAGATTCAGACTTTCGGATATCTTATCAAATAACGTTTTTAAATCCACAAACCAATAATACTAGAAAGAAAATATTTAATATGTGATTTTTAGAGAACACTTTCTTATTCTGCTGGTAATGAAAAATTGTACTTCTAACTCTACTGGTAAATCTAAGACCTTTGGAAGATTCTTTGGATTACTTTTTCAAATTTTTTGAATACCATATTATATTTCAGGCCTTCAAATGAGAGTTCGTAAATTGGTTTCAGGTCGTTGCCTTCTTTGATTCGTGGCCTGGTGCCAGGACGTTCCCCGTTGACATGGCAGGCTTCGCTGTCAACATTGAATTCATAAAACCGTCAGCTACTATGCCCTATACTGTAGGTCACGAAGAAGATGAGTTCCTGATCAGTTTAGGATTGAAGCTTGAGGATATAGAACCTCTAGCAGATAATTGTTCTAAAATTCTTGTATGGCATACTAAAACAGCAAAATTTAAAAAGCCATCATTAAAACTTGATGTTAATAAAATAAACAATTTGTTGAATTATGAGCACTTTGCTAAACTACTGAAGGAGACTACTAATTTGGGCATGGCAAATATATTTCCTGAGAATGGATCAAAAACATTCATTATCAAGAATAGGAGGACTTACGAACCTTTATCTGGATTACCGTGAGCTACGTTTGGTAAATATTTGTATTATTATCATAATAACTAATTAACTTAGTCCTGACTGACTGTGATGCTACAGTTTTAAATGATAAACTGAATAATTTTAATGATTTAACGGTATAAAATACGCTTATTTAAGTGAATTTTCAGATAGAATAAATATTGCTCTTATTTGTATTATTGCTGGCAAAATAAACCTGTATAAATAAATATTTATAAAGAATTGTGCAATTTAGAATCTCTAGACATATATTTAAATAAAATTTCGAAGCGTTCGGTTTATGTCATGTTCATTTAGTCAGAATGTGGTGTTGGTTTAAGATTTCAGTCATTTAAAATAGTTGTTTATTTGTTCGTTTTATTGTTACGTAAAGATTTCGTGTCACAAGCGCACGTGTTTTACTTATATATATATATAACCTGATTCTAGCTACTTGGTATACAACCGAGTGTAAAAAAGTTACAGTATAGTATGCGATTTTCCACGACGTATTAATAATTTGTTAAATCAAATTTATTCTTTGCAAACAAGATCGTTTACGTGTAAAATCTTTAAAATTGTTTGTTACTCTTCAACATGGGGTTACATAAAATTATGCTACCTTTTTTTTAAATTGTAGCACAGCAAAGTGACGCACTGTGCTTGATGGTGAGCACAGTACAATCCAAAAACAATGGCGACTACCGAGAGATGCGTTATCCCTCGCCGGTCGCCACTGTCATGCCGGCCTGCGTAAATGTCTCTTCACGTTACACTTGAAGGACTTCATGTTATAGGAAGAAGGGAAAACACTGGCCGGGAGATTGTTCCACAGCTTCACGGTAGGGCAAAGATAAGAAGTTGCGAACTTTGTAGTTCATGTCCAAATAGTATTTACCGTAAAACTATGGCTCCGAAGCCCAGCGCGCGTGGTTCGGTTATGAAAAGGAGAGGCAGAGATTAAATTAAATAGCTCTTCAGAACATTCACCATGATACAGACGGTAGAAAACGCTCAGTGAGGCAATGTCTATGCGCAACTGAAGCGGCTCTATAAACTTTGTAATGTCTGCATCATTAACAATACGGACAGCCCGTCTCTGTAACCTGTCCAGGGCATCTAGTAGGTATTTGGCGGAGCCGTCCCAGAGATGCGATCAATATTCCACGCAAGGCCGAACTTGGGCCTTATAAAGGAAGTATATCTGATCTGGCGTGAAAAACCGTAGCACCCTGTTCAGGATTCCGAGTCTCCGAGATGCAGTGGAGATTACGCTCCCGATGTTATCCCTGAGATTAAGGTCGCTGCGAATATCTATACCTAAGATATTGAGGCTGTCTCGCATTGCGAGCGAGATGTTCTGGAGAGCAGCAAGAGAGGTAAATGGTGATGTTTTGCAGGTAAACCTGTGTTTTGTTAGCATTAAACTCGACCGAATTACTTGCTCTCCATGTACATATGAGATGCAAGGACCGATCGAGTTCTATGACAAGTTACTGCCGTCTCTTTTCTGTTTCTCCCCGACCGCAAGAAGGCTTGCTGTAATAGCACCCATGGATGGAGCTATCACCTGCATCGCAATGAATATGGCCTAAAGATACATATCATTGATATGCAGAAGAAACAGAGTTGGTGAAAGTACAGATCCTCGTTGTTTCTCTATACAATATAATCCCAGTGTATTAATATGACTGTAATTAGGCTAATATTTAACTAATTCAACTTTTGCGATACTTTAGTAATAATCTCAGCCAAAAGAATATATTTAATTTCTCAGTAATAATACGTAGTACAAAGATCAAATACGTAAAATTCATACTAATTTTTTTACGTAAGCAGAATAATGTTTTATGATCCCATAAATGTGGTATTATGTTCTTTATGTTGTAATGGATATTTACTTCACGAATATTGATAACGAGTACTGTTTTATATATTTTCGATTCGCTTATTAAATTCAGAATTTGGATTTTTATCAATGAGGCACTGAAATGGAATGGTGCCTATTTTTTTAACGATTATTCTTTTTTATCATAGGTATACTATGTTGAATGTTGTTATTTTAATTTCTCTAGATCTACCCACCCAAATGTAATAATACATATTTTATAATAAGTATTTAGATTTGATTGAACACCTTTTTTATATCGTAGGAGGCAAACGGACAGGTGGGTCATCTGATGTTAAGTGATCACCACCGTACATAGACACTTGCAACACTAGAAGAGGCACAAGTGCGTTGCCACCCTATGCTTAGGGGAGGGGAGAAGGTGCAAAGGAGAGGGGAGGTGAGCCTCCGGCGCTCTCACTGACCGAACGAAGCGCAACAATGCAAGCACTGTTAATTCACGTCGGTTTCTGTGAGAGGGTGGTAGTACCGGGGGCGAGCCGACCCATTAATGCTGAAACCAAGAATAGCTTCAGCGTGGCTCTACCACCTACAAAATGTATTTAGACAATGGACGTATTCTGAGTTTAGAAGTTAATAATTGTTATTCATAGGTTGTCATTTTAGTTTACGTATTGGTACACTTTATAAAATGTTACTGTGACGACATTTAGATACACTAATTGTTTATTTATTATTTGTGTCAAAGCATATTAGAAATAAATGTAATTGTTCTAATAGTTTATGTCAACGCAACATTAAAAATGATTTTTTTTTATAACGATTTACTAGATGTAGTACATCTAGTTAACACAAGAATTTTAGGTATCCCTATATCTTAGGTATATTATTAAATTTATATTAATGATTTCAGCGTACATTTCAGTTTCTATATATTAGTAAACGATCATTAATGAAAGCATCAGTCATACCATAATAAAATCGTTATACATATTTTATTGTAGCCATGAATCGTGTTTGTTTGAATATAACCTACGAAGTTGTTTTTCCTACATAATAATACGAACAAAACAAAGTTTATGAATACTATTATGCTTTGAGTATGTGACAGTGTACATATATTTTGCTATAAATGTTTAATTTATTGTTAAATTCGCTTGTTGTATAAAAAGATGACGGGCCTAAACTATATGATAACTTGTTTCTATTTAAAGATTTATCTACAGATATTGTTACGTATTGAATTATTTATCATACTGTCTAACACCGAATTACGTCGTCTTATTTAATTTTGATAGACATTATAACAGTCAACAAGGAATAATTATCAAATTATATATGAATTTTGATTTACTACAAAAGGTGGTAGTAATATTGCTCTAATATTTTTTTAGTTCTCATGTTAGACATTACAGTAAATAAATATATTTATTTTTCTTTGTTAGTAATTGGGATGTGAGAAAAAATATCTTCAATCAGTTCAATGTAGTATAATATACAATAAAATAATCTGTTATTGTTTGTTATTTTTGTGTTGTTCTATTTTTATACACACTTAAAATTAAGCCTCTCTTGTGAATAGTTATAAGAATTAATCAAATGACCTAAGAATATTTATTTGTAAGCGATTCTAGAATCTAACTTTGAAATGAATTCATAAATAGAAATTACCTTTAAAAATGTATGTATCATTTACATTTATTTTTATATAATATAAATAACTTTAAGGAAAGACAGATGCAAGTGATTGAGCATAACCATTTTGCACAAAAATATTAAATTCAATTAAATAACATACTTATATTCTTACTTCATTATTTGGTACTTATATAGATCTTGTCAATTTATAATTAAAAGTGTGAGACGTGTATTTCAATCTCGATGTTAAATATTAATTTTTCAAATGTTGACTATCTCACAATAATAATTAACTTGACCGTAACGTTACTTAAATTTAGGCCTCCAATTTTTGATACCACACAACCAATCTTTTTTTTATTCTCGAACTTACTACGCTATTGACCTAGCAAGGTCTTAACAGCTTCACCAGTCTACTAAGGCGAGCGCTTAAGGCACTCAGCCGATGAAACCAATCTTATTTTTGCAAGGTTGCCCATTTGTCTTTCCTTAAGTGTAGCTACACTGTACATTCATTTCGAGTCCCTTTGTTCATGTTTTTTATTCGTATTTTCCAATTGTTTATTTAAAACATAAATGTATTGTGGCTATCCATAAAGTGTACACTATATTATGAATATGAACCGTCACGATGTCAGGTTTTAGAAATGTTTACTTAATACTATTTATATTGAAATGTTTATTTTGATATTATTTTAATTAAATAATTTATCATAGAAATATGTAATAATTGATAATGTAATCATAGCACGTAATACAATTGTTGAGAAATGTGTGAATAAATATAGATTATTAAAAAAGCATTCATGCGTAATTTTCAAATAAATCTCTTTTGATAACACTCTTTGTATAGTATTTATATAAGTAGCAATAGCTATTAAAAACAGATCTGAAAAATGTATTTGCTATCTAACATAGGCCCATATAAAACGTATCGACTTAAAGATACACAAATTGCAAACTTTATAGTATAAATATGAAATATAAACTTAGTCATTATCTAAAACTAAATTATGATGGTCATCGATTTGGATTGTTATACATTATTACCTTTCAAAAAGTTTAATGTTCTCTACGAATGATTTATGAGTTACCTCAATTTATAAAATTGTTGATATCGTATTTATTTTTATATTATCTCCATTTAGGTAGAACACCGACTTGGAGCGTTGTTTTTGCTTAGTTATATTGTAAGCTCGGCCAGGATATGTAAGTTATCTATACAGTAGAGCGTTAAAAAAAAAGAATTTAACTTCGAATAACTTTTGAATGTGTAGAAAAATGATATCAGAACATAAATATTTGATGAAAAATTCAGAGCAATTTATGGTTAATTGGTTACAAAAATCAAAAGAGAAAAAAAATCCTGTGTTATTTTTATGGGAAATCGAAAAGTGTGATGCGGACAACCTTAATATTAAGGGTTCATTTTGGCATGTAAACGAAACTATTGAGTCTGGTTCCGGATTTTTTATTTATACACGCCCTACTATGAAGATTATGTTTAGTTAATCTTTTAGTATAGATTATGTTACTAAATAGAAAAGATACCTTTGTTCGAAATTATGTCGAAGTTAAGCACTATGATCTATATTTTATTGATTACATAAGTTATTTAACCTATTATTGATAGGTGAACAATTTTCTCAGACCAGTGTTCAATCATGAAATATATTATTTTTAATGTTATAAGTTTATTTTCAAAATGATTTATAAATTGCAGTCGACAAAAATAGATTTTGTTTAAGAAGTTCCACTGTTCTTAGATTTTATTGCGAATTCTCAGTGTATTTTAACTATTTCTTTTTATAGTGATTGCAGTAGCATTTTAGTCTCAACGGGACCCAGTATCAAGTTTTTTTGGTGTCGTGTTATATTCTTACTTTCTACATCGTGTGTTCTAGGCACACTCGTTATTTTTATGTTTAATTCAAATGGGGATTGTGGGTAACATTTTACGAATATATACACATGTCGGAGCTTCTATAGCTCGGGGGCCGGATCCCGTTTTATTTTCTCGAACTGACTACGCTATTGGCCTAGCAAGGCTTTTACAGCTTCACCGGACTACAACCATATTGTCACGTCTATTACGATAGTAACTACTTCACTAATAGCAGATTACAACCGTTAATTACTGAAAAGATTTAAAAGGCATACATAAAACATTTTATTATGGACATTATATGAGAACCATTTCAAATATATACGTGAAACATATTCTCATATAGTGCCATAACTCTACAATAACGCAGTTTTGTTTTCATTTTATTTCGTAATTCAAAGAAAACTTAATATCACTAGTTTAATATGAATAATAATTTAATTTTTACTGTTTAAGTGAACTTATGTGCAATATTTAATTTTTTTATATATTTTTAAATATGAATTTGCATAATTTAAAGTGGACCGAAATAAGCCAGTCTACTGTAACACATATCACTTAATTGTTACTATAATAGATAATCGTTGTTCTTCTTTTGAAGTCTGACCGTTTTTTATTTGTATAATAATATATTTAAGCGTGATCGTGCAAGTATCATTTGTAAACTTGGTATGTTAAAACGTAGGGAGCTATGTCGATACATAACATAAATTGTGATTGTGGTTATATGTTGCGTGTAAATCTATACAAGAATGGATAATATAGTATAAGAAAATAATGGACTACAATTAAAAAGAATATTATGGTGTGCAACTCATCTGTGACTCCACAATCAATAGAAGGAATTAATTATCAGTGCGTTTCTTTTTATGTTATAGATCGATAAAGTTTGAACTTCTCTCATAGCCTAATTCTCTGTCTGGCCTAATGCTATATTTAATACAATCTCATAGACTATAGTATCATAGAAAAGTATTCAGTTTTACACCTCTTTGGAGTTGTTACAATTTTGTAAAACTTGTAACTATGTGGTATATGGTATATGTAACGGTTTGAATTTATAATAAAAAATTTGCCGACTAATTCTTTTTTTTTTCATCGTACCTACTTTCGCCATTTATATATAACCCTGCAGCGGCGAGTCTATTTGTATTATATGGATGTAAGAATGATGTGAAAATTATTTGTTTTTGCATTGATAATCTTTTTCCAAGGTTTTCTTTATAGTAATACACCAATACTTACAGGCTAGTATATTGATTTTAATTTTCATAGGTTTTTTACTCGCATATTATAAAATTATATACTTCCAAAACGAAGGTCTATTATTGAATTTATACTTCTTTTGACGCGTTAGTGAAAAATGATGAAATTTTACGATGCGCGCGCACACCGTCACTAAAAACCGACACCCTGAAGTTTGCTATAGTCGACATTTTGTTTCTTTGTATTTGTATTTCTTTGTATTAAAACTTTCAATGTATTAAATACCTTTTTTCTATTGTTAGTGTCGTTTTTTCTACAAATGTAGAATAAAGCGAAAGGTAAAAAATTTCAAAAGATTTTTATGTTGTTACGCCAAAGAAGTATAACTGTTAACGCGTGTACATAAGTACACAGACACTTTGTTGTTGTATTAAGTGATACTCGCGGCTTCGTTGTTTATTAATTTAAATATATCTTATGTACAGATGAAAAATAATAATCACCACGCCGCGCCCCGTTTGCTCACCTCGCCACGGCAAAAAACACATCGCTGAACGCTTTTTTATATCTTTATATTATATGAGGTTATCATTCCTATATTAAATAAGGATCAAGTGTCTAAGAAGTAAAACAAAAAATTAACGATGTCTATCCAATACTTTTTGAGTGTTGTGCGTACAACGGCAGACCTCTATCATTTTATTTGTATATACAAGATATGTATAAGAAGATAACTAACAGCCGTTTGTCCGTAGTACTCTCATTTTAATATCATACTGTAATTAAATGTATCGGATAAAAGTAGTTAATTGTAATACATTTTAAGGTATTCATAAGTCTTTATAGTATTCGCAATACAAATTCCCTAAGAGTTTAGTAAATCGGCTCCAGAAAGGTTTTTTGTATTTTTTTTTACGAAAAATCTTGAAAATCTCTGTTTTATAATTCTGTTAGAAAAAATAATATATAATAAATAAAAAACAATGTTTTCTCAAGATTGATCCGAATGATCTAAAAATATGTTTTGGAAAGTATGAATAAATTCTGAAAAAAATTAACAAATATAACACGATGTTGTACGCCGTATAATCGAAACAAACGGACAACGAACAAACAAATCGATCATCCATACGTATAGGCATATACAATCAGTCAGATCAGATACAATCAATCCTACAAAATCATTTGGGTGTGAAAAATCCGTGTTCCCAGTGGATCCCTAGCAATCTAAGTGAGACTGAAAAAACGGATCCCGTCACTTGGTACAATTTATGCTTACCAGATTCAACAAATTAAAGTCAAGTTTGGTGTGGGGTATTTAAATTGTAAAATGACTGCAGTGCCTGATGGTACGCACAGTATAATCCAAAAACAATGACGACCACCGAGTGACACACTATCCATCGCCGGTCGCCGCTGTCATGCCGGCGTGCGAAAAGCTGAATATGCACAGGCTGATCCCGAAACGCGACCCGCAGAAGCAAATCACTATGACGGGCTTTTCAGGTGAGCCAAAACTAATCAAAGTGGTGATTGTGCGGTCTGCCACTAAGTGAGTAGCGATTGGTACACGACTATTTGTTTACGTGGAAGTTATTGAAAAACTGAAAAAATAACCCAAGAACGCCGTATGATCTTGTACCATAATAATACGAAGTCTCACACGGCCAGACAGACAAAGAAATATTTGAAAGATATAAACGTAGATATTGTGGCTCATCTCACCACCTTACGACTTCTTTCTGTTTCTAAAAAGCAAGAGTTATTTACGCTGTCAGCGACTTTCAGTAACAGAAGAGGCTGAAGAGTATAAATCATATTACCGAGATCATCACGAAGGAGTGGCATAAAGGTTATAAAAATTGGCTTAGTCTTATGAAAAAAATGCATTGAAGGTAGTGAAGAATATTTTGAGAAAGAATAAATTCATTTTTGACCAGTCATAGTATTTTTTCCTATCCATTCTGAAAATGTTTAGTACGCCACACGATCTACCTAATGAAATCGAACACATCCTTAATGAATTATTGCGGTTATCTATTCATTCTGTTTGTCTTCGTCTTTGTTGAAAAATGTTATTTTTATTCAATCAGGGGCAAATATGTTGTCATCAAATTCTATAATTACAACGATATTCAAAGTTATTTAGCTAAATACGTTTGTAAAAATGTATTTATGTATATATTAGTCCACGCCATCTTTTGAAATATTGTGTGAACTATTGAAGCAGATAAACAGTTCGTCAAAAGCTACAGAAAATAATTACCTCTGTGTCGAGAGATGGCACTATAAACCATCAAGTTTTGGCATGACAATCTCGTTAGTTATACTGATACAGTAGTAGTCTGTGCTTGTCATCTGTATACCTTTATTCCTTCATGTCACCACAACCACTACTACGGTTTCTATATATATGTGTAGTAGCTGTGCACATACCTATATCGGGTTTAGTTGCAGTAGGGTTGTCGTTTGGATGCACGTCTAAAAGAGAGCAATCATAAATCGAAAAGAAATTATAAATAGTTTACGAATGGGACTTCATAAAATGTGAATATCGTTTTCAAAACACTACACTCTGTTAAAGGTTAGTATTATTAATTTAATTAATTCTTGCATTATCACTCATGTTTACTACTTGTTTACGCAAAGTTGTTTGTAGATGATTTATTTTTTGTGAAGCTCTTCTTACGAGACTTTGTCGAAAACTTTTTAGGATCAATTCTTTAAATTCTTATGTATATTTCAGTGTGAAAATAATGTTATATGTATAATTAAAATAATATTTGCCTTTTTTCATAAAATTGTAAATCAATATCTTTTAGACTTAAAAATAAAAATTATGATAAATAAATTGATAATAAATTGAACTCATTTATAGTATTTTCATTTTATCAGTAAGCAAAAAATTTTTTTAAATATAATTCTGTTAATTTTATTTTAATGCGTGAAATAAACACCTATTAATTAATTAACCCAAAATTAATAAAGATAAGTATTTAAAAATAAGAGAAGTGGATGAAAGATCATTCAATGTATTAGTATTATATTTATTTTCAATATAATTATTTTTTGTAATTAGCCCTACAATTACATTACATTAATTTTGAATAAATTTTTATTTCCAGGACATTTATATCGATTACAATCTTCTCTTTTCTCATACTTTATGTATGTTATCGGTGATTTTATAAAGTTATTGACGCTACGAAATCTAATGATGACTATCATTATTATTTGAGAATTAATTATTGCGACAGTGATTTTGACCTATTTAAAATCATTACATAGATAAATATGTGAGATGCATAATAGCGTAACTGAATATTCGGTATTGCAATAGGTTCTAACTTATGCATTTTTAGAAGTAGTACATATAATTATTGTCGTATTGTTTTCCTGTCTCAAGATTATTTCATTATAAATATATATTTTTTAATAATAAATCTGTTAATACATTATATTATATATATTGTAATTTATTTTGACACTCTAAGGAGCTTATCTAATAAAAAATACACACACAAATACATACATTACACATCATAAAAAATTAAATTAAATTAATTTGCCTGTATCGTTCTCCTACACACAAACATCGCTCAACAGATTTCGATAGGGTTTTTAATAATAATGATTTATTGTATTAAAAAAAATGTAAAGAAAACACACATAATTTTAAATATTATGACATCGTAATAGATTCCATTGGTGGTATGTTGGTTGAAATTAGTGGCTATTCGTCTGCCTTCTTTAATATATAATACGGCTCTAGTGTTAAAAATGTATTATAAAGGAAACGATTTGATCGTTTCATAAGAATTACGATACGATTTATTAGGATTAATTGTAGACGGATGTCTATTTTTTTGCATTATAATTTTGTTATTACCGCTTGATCCTATAATCAATCAAGCAAATTTAAGATAGCTCTTGCAAGTTTTATCATTACTGTTGGACCCCTATGGATTAGCATAATGATATGTAGCCTACTAAAACCTATTTTCGTGTGTCGGATAGTAAAAGTCACTTTAAAATTAGTTTACCAGTCTTGGAGATTATCTTCGAGTCTCCGACAATCAAAGAACATTTAAATTTGATTTATATGCACATGTATAACTCGCGAACAGGAGCTCAGGTCATTGTCACGGATATTAAATAAATTGAATTAAACATTACAACGTAAAATACTACAAAAGTTCTGTGAAATTAGAAATAGTAAAAATTCCGTGATCAAGAGAATTCCTCTTACTTATTAAAATATATATATATATATATATAAGTTAGTAATAAGAAGGTGAAATTTAGGAAAGCATGCAGTTCAATTGATAGAAGCTGTTTACAATTGAACATTACTCGTCAACATTTTCGAAACATGTGAACTAAACACACGTTATTCACACATTTCTAATTAGATTACAGAGTGTAGTTTATTGTGTTTACCGGTTCAATAATCATAGTTCAAAGTCATATATGTAACCCAAATCTGGCCGCGTGAGAGAGATATGGTATTTTTAGTTTGGTACACAAATCATTTTTTCTACTTTTTTTTAGAGTTCATCATGAGGACTAGACTGTTTCGGTGCAGGCCGTTTTCGACGCGTATCCTTGGTATTTTTCTATTGCTTCTTGGATTCGGCGCCTTCTGTTATTACTACACAACTTCAAGTTACATGAAATCAGGTAAGTGAAGAACTTTAATTCCTTACTTTTTCAACAGTTTTAAGCATAATTTTTAATTACACTTTTTTACTATATATAAAATATAGTAAAAAACCTTACAAACTGTAGATAAAGTTCTTGAGGTTTTTGTTTATTTATAAACAAAAGAATATATATATATATTGAAGATTAATACGAATACCCATACGTACGTACATACATACATAAAATAATCGTTTATTTTTATTGTTTTTATTATTGTGAGATAGTAATAAGTCTAATTACGTTTTCTTAATAATTTGAACCTAGATAAGGTCTCTTTCTTTTGTTGGAGAATTTTCTTATTACCCAATAAAAAAATGCATTCTTGATGTAACTAATACTAGGGAAACACGATTCAATATTATTTATAACAACTATTTTAAAAACATTTTATATAGTGATATATACTTCGGCCTAGGTTCTTAGCGAAACTTAGATATATACATGAATATAGAGAATATCAACTTAAAGCTTATAAAAATAGAATTAATTAGATATTATATTTAATATCGATATTCAGAAGAAGATGATCTTAAACAACTGTAGCTATATATATCACTTATAATATTTTCAATATTATATTAATGTGTTATATACTTCGTAACTTGATATTTTATTAATAAAGACATTCGTTTTTTTTATGTCATATGTGGCAAACGAACAGGTGGGTCACCTGATATTAAATGATCACCACCGTCCATGGACACTAACAACACCAGAGGAGTCGCAAGTGCGTTGCCACCCTTTGGGGGGAAGGTTTAGGGGAGGGAGAGGAGAGAGGGGAGGGGAGGTGGGTCTCCGGTGCTCTCACTGACCGAACGAAACGCAACAATGCAAGCACTGTTACCTCACGTCGGTTTTCTATGAGAGGGTGGGGCTCCCCCGGGAGAGCCGACCCATTCATGTTGAAACCAGTAATAGTTTCAGCGTGGCTCTACCAACATTAACAAATCACCTACATTATGTAATTAAATTTATTTGCATTTTGAAAATTCATTTTTATCTGTTTGTTTGACGTCTTTTATTTACAAAAATCATTACGTTTACTTGAAGATTCATTCTAAATTTTACGCAATAATTTACGCTGTGTAGGTGTTTTATGTTTATTGATATGGAAATGACATCGTTATTTAATGATCTTCCATTAATATTTTCCTTAGTATCACTAAAATAAGTTGTCGATTTTTTATACTATTATGAATTTTAATTTTATATCATTTGAATCTGTCTTATATATTAATACTAGCCGACCCGTGCCCACTTCGTTGGGCGGTAATACGTAAGCGTGGAATGGTTATTTTGCGCTAAAACGCAGCGGAAGCTCTGAAAAGAAAAAAAATACCTCGATTTTGCAACATTATTCATTGCTGCTCCGCTCCTATGGTTCTTAGCGTGATGATATATTGCCTATAAGCTTCCCTGATAAATGAGCTATATAACGTTGAAAGAATTTTCCAAATCGGACCAGTAGTTCCTGAGATTACCCCTTACAACGTCACAAACTCTACCTCTTTATAATATTAGTATAGATTAATTGAATAAGTAAGAGCTCTGTTTAGTATTGGCGTTTCCACTTAATTATTAGATTAACAGTTAATTATATAATAGTGGTAACTATGAGATGAGTGCAGGAGATCATTACGATGACTTGTTTTATCGAAATTTCGGGTGCATTGTAGGATTCTATCGTATCGGTATGCACGATTTCTGACTGCGCTTCGTATTTGAGTTCGTTGATAGTTAAACCGTTGAACTAATTTCAACTAAACCCCTCGCACTTCATTCCTAGTATATTTGTAATAATTTATACATGTAACACTAGTATATAAGAGAATGAATCGAAATACTGTTTGATGTTAAATGATTTCACTATAGAGTTCAACTGTTCGCTTTTTTACAACATCGGTGGACAAGTAAATTAAGCTTATTAAATTAACTACTTTACAGTAATATTAATATAACTAGCGGGCCCGGCAGACGTTGTCTCGCCCTGATTATAAAAACATCTGGGACAAATTATAATAATATAATTATACCAAAACGTTCCTCGTGACTCATTTTATCCACTGGTGAAAACCGCATAAAGATCCGTTCAGTAGTTTTTGAGTTTATCGCGAACAGACAGACAGACAAACAGACGCGGTAGGGGACTTTGTTTTATACTATATAATGATACAGAGACAGACAAGGTTAATTATTTTATAGAAATTCTATTTTAGATATGTTCGTAAATATTCAGTAGTTAAAAACTCGGAATTTTAATATCCCGTGTCAGTGGTACATTTCCCTAGTTATGTGTTCCATTGCCCTAGTTAACCGCGTCGCAATATTGTACAAATTCGATTATCCAAACGATCAATCAACACGAGTGAAATTCAGGCACAAAATTGCGAATATTTTGAGGAATAAAAATAAATCAACGATTGTGTTCGATTGTTTGAACGAACTGGAAATACGGACAGTTCCGTAAATCTTCTCTGCTATACTATGAAACACTTTTTAAATTTATAAATAAGATATCCTTTCTAATATTTTATATGTTACTAGCCGACCCGTGCCCACTTCGTTAGGCGGTAATACGTACGCGTGGAATGGTTATTTTGCGCTAAAACGCAGCGGAAGCTCTGAAAAGGAAAAAAAATACCCCGATTTTGCAACGTTCTTCATTGCTGCTCCGCTCCTATGGATACTTAGCGTGATGATATAGCCTATAATAACCTGCCCTGATAAATGAGCTATATAACACTGAAATAATTTTCCAAATCGGACCAGTAGTTCTTGAGATTATCCCTTACAACGCCACAAACTCACAAACTCTACCTCTGTATAATATTAGTATAAATTTTGATTTTCTACCTAAAGTATGGTAAGCATCGTTTCTTAGAAAGCAGGCTATGAAAATTTGTAATAAATAATTTTAATAATAATCTTAAGTTATTCTGCTAAATCTACCAAGTATTTGAGATATTTGAAAAATTGAAACATTTGCCTTTTTAGCATCCTCTGATGGTAAATGTCTTTAATACCAACTCTTTATTTGAAAAATATTGGTATGTTTATGGCTTGCAAGTGTTGCCATCGCAAATAATAGTGATTATTTTTACAAGGAAGAAAAATATTTTGACGAGGTTATTGAGAATTAGAAAAAAGAGAGAGGTATAGTCAGGACAACAGAACATTGTTCTTTAGCAAACGATTACGTACTGGCTCCGCAATTAAAATATGCATACATAAAATCAATATCACTATTTTAAGACCTTAATAATGCAGCATATATATGTGAATGTACAAGTTTTAAATTTATTTGCATTCTATCTTCTACGTTAATATATGTATTCTACTGAGGAATATAAGTGTAAAAAAATTTCACCAATTATGATTCATGACTCACAGATATTTACGTCCGGTTGAATCTTGGTTTATACGAAAATAGCTGTTTTAGTTTAATTTAGTACGTACTGGTTTCTCGCCCCACGTTAAAATATAAATGGATATATCTTCTTGTTTGGTTCGGCATACAAGCCTTGAAGGCTACTACGACGATTGACGTCCTACGTTCATACTAACGGAAGCAGCATAATCATTAATTTTATCGAAATATTATGTGTGAACAGAATCTAAAACGTAGTAAAGGTAAAATAAAAAAATCAATAAACAACCCTCATTAAAGACATTGATATACCAAAACTCAAGATGCAAACTTAACGTCTCACAGCCGGCACACAAAAATGAGTGCATAATTTTGGATTATGCAGTCATTTCAAGTAGTCTCGCGTCGCCTGTGTCCTTGTAAAAACAACTTTAAATCATTCATTCAATCATTTATAACCACGTAATTGGAGAGTTTTTGTGGTCGGTTTTGAGCGCTACTTTTATTCGACACAGTGTGTCTTTGGTTTTCATATGTCAATGATTAAAGGTTAATAATAAATAAATGTATTATGTCTATAAATCTATATACACAAAAATCAACTATTTTGACTAATTTCTATATTGTTGTATTTCTAATTGTCAAGACATTTGTATGAAAGATCGTGATTGAAAATTCACACGAAAAAGTGAATAGTTTGGGTTAAAAAAATTCATATATATAGGAGATCAAAAATATTGCCAGAATTGACATTCAATTGTTTTGCTGCAATTATATTTCATTACTAGCTATGCCCGCGATTCCGTCCGCGTGGAACCTAATGTAAAAAACAGTGGCTAATACAATCCTCTGAATGTAGTAGTGTATTAAGTCCATTTACTTATATATTTTTCTCTCGTACTTAAGTCCCGTCATCATTAAAATTAGAATAACTATAGAGTGAACCGATTTTAATAAAACTAAGACTAAATGTTACGACGATATGCTTTATGATGTTCTTGGTGAGGTTCTATCGTGAACGTAGTACTTTAGCAGTGATGGGTGTTCATACAAACAGACAGACTTTTCTAAAAATGATTGAAATATTTTCTATAAATATTCCTAGACATCTGCAACAATTTTTTTCACAAAAATCTAAATAGTACAGACACGTTATTTATATTCTTATTATATGTATAGATATGATGATATTATGAAGGGAAGATTTGGTTTTTTTTATCGATAGTACACCCACTCGAAGCTGGGGTGAGCAGACAGTATGTGCACAAATATACTTTAATATTTGATATATTAAATACCTTCCCAAAAGCGTATAGATTAATGACCCCAATCAAATAATCATGAGCATCGATCGTGTGGTTTGTGAAAACATTGCTCGCGGACGGACGTACTAGGAAAACGGAACCTTGCCTTTTTGAAATTTGTTATTTATATTTAGCATCAGACTGAACTAATAGTTTAATAGTAGATTCTGCGGACAGTGTTCTGACTTCCTAATAGTTATTTTTCTATTTTACTAGGTCACAGCGTTCGCTATTGGATTCAGTTTTTTTTTCACTAAACCGATATCTTCGTATATTGTGAATAAACATTATTTTAATTCATAACTAGCGGCCATAGTGGACGTTGTCCCACCCTTATAATAAAAAAAAACCTTGACAAATTATATACAAAAACGTTCCTCATGAATCACATTATCTATCTACTCGTAAAATCCGCATGAAAATCCATTGAGTATTCCAGTGAGTTTTTGAGTTTATCGCGAACAGACAGACAGACAGACGCGTTAGGACTTTGTTTTATACGATGTAATGATTATATAACTTATCAATGACTACAGCGTCACGTATCTGATACTAACATGACTATGAATCACGCCGGCGTAAAATAAACGTATTGAGTGAATATATGTCCTAAATTGGTAATCGTTCAGAAGCTACACAGATGCTTTCTACATATACAAGTCTACAGTTATGTATATTTATAAATTTATTTTACCAAAATATATATCCGAGGCCAAGTTGGCAGAAAGACTAATTTTGATTTCATACAATAATATGCTATAATATAAAGTTCCTAAAGTATAAATTCCTCATTATTGTAATGATTTTCTTTTTCTACGTGTAGTCGTTGAGAATTATGTACATTGTAATTAATCACAAAATATAATTGGAAATCTCCCACTCTAGTTTTACTATGTAAACCGTTTGAATGTTATTTAATGGTAGTTGAGTTTGGTAACACGATAACCCATAAAAAGAACTGGTTATCAGTTACAATTACCAAGATACATTGACAGATAACTTGGTAGACTGTAAACTTGAACGTGGTGTAGCTATCCTTTAAAGCATTACCTATATCCTCTTCCATAATCCTATTTATTTTATTACAATGTATTTCCCATTTAATACTTTATCTACGACCTATACATATGTTTTTCTATGCTACATTAAAGCGCGAAACATCATTAACTAAGCTGTTAACCTTTTATTTCTGTTACGGGTTTTTAGTTTCTTATTGACTATTTCTATCTAATATTAACCTAACAGGGATTATGATATACATTTTATAAGGTACTAGCGGGCGGGGAGGACGTTGTCCTGCCTTGGTACAAAAAATCTAAAATTCAACAAAAGCGCCACATACCGGATTTAACTGTGAATCTAAACCATTCTTTAATCCACTGGAACACATACACAAAATATCATCAAAGTCGGTCCACCCGTTTAGGAGGAGTTCAGTGACATACACACGTACAGAAGAAATTTATATATAAAAAAAAGGAATATGAACAAAAAAACTCGAAACTAATTCGTGTTGTTTTGTGATTTTAATTCAGGGGAATTGTACGTTTTGTATCACACGAGACCGTGAAAGCGCTTTCGAACCGTACAAAAACCATTAGTTGGAAAAAGAATTATGAAACCGCTTACACTTACCGCGGGTTTGTTACTCTATGGATGGAAATGTTACAAATGCACTTGATCCATTAGGAGTGATAAACCTAATGCATATTCATATCGAACGGTCTGGAGTCTGCTATAAAATCGTGCAATAATTTGATTAATCATGTGATCATTAACATCAAGGCATTTAATGTACTTTGAAATTACGACAACTCTGTGACTTGTATCTAAATCATAACTGACAAATCTTGGTGACTTTTTATATGTTGCTCAGGCAACACGACAAGTGAAAGAGAAGTGACTCGTGTCAAATTGCGATCACCCCTCTATCCCTTTATATTGCTAATTAATCTTTGTGCGAAACCAATAAAATTGACAAAAGAAAGAACGTCTGGTTTCCATTGATTTTTTTTTTATATCATAGGAGGCAGACGAGCAGGTTGGTCACCTGATGTTAAATGATCACCACCGTCCATAGACATTTGTAAAAACAGGAGTAGTAAGTGTGTTGAAAGAAAGAAATACTTTATTGTTGAACAACCATACAATTAAATTAAATTACACAAATAATTATGACAGAAAAAAAAAACATTTTAAAAATGAAAAAATAGGTGTCCAACAAATGGCGAACCCATTCAGCAAAAATCTGCAATACTGTAAGTAGTACTGCAGCGCTGATTTTCGATGAGAGCCTATATATGATGATGCCATCCTGTGTTTGGGGGAAGTGGGAAGGGGCGGGGAAAGGAGAAGGGAGGTGGGCCTCCGGCGCTCTCACTGACCGAACGAAACGCAACAATGTAAGCACTGTTACTTCACGTCGGTTTTCTATGAGAGGGTGGTACTACCCCGGGCGAGCCGAGCCTTTCATGCTGAAATCAGTAATAGCTTCAGCGTGGCTCTACCACCTGCAGAATTATTACGGGCATTTATACCTGATTACGGACGATTACTCTCACTATTAGTACTCACGACTACCTAGTAATAATACCAGCTATGTTCGATATCGTAAAATTGATGGAAACACTAATTGGTAATCAAAATACACATGTAACTATAAAATCCGAACAAACTGTTGAGGATAACGATAAACTAATTTGATCGAGCGATGCTTACGTCGCTGCTCACGTTATTGTGCGCTGTAAACTTATTTAATGTTATTTATTGTTTGACACTTCTAGAATGACTAATATTCAAAGTGCAATTCAGTTAATTAACGGAGACAAGATCGAATTTGTCACTTTATTACTCGTAATTGCAATTTAAAAGGTATAAGTACTATTGAATAAGAAGTACTATGGGATAATAATGTCGTTTTAAATTAATATACATTTTAAACTCTTAGTTTGAAGAAATATGAATAGATAGATGCGTTTATCGGTCTTTGGGATAACAAAAAATTATAGAGATAAGTGCGAAATCATAAATCTCTAGAAAGAGTGATATGGTGTATCGTTTTTTACTTAAATCCATTTTATATATACATCTATTTATTTGATTATATATACATCTGCTTGTAATTTTGCTACGAATTTATCGTTAAATCTAAATTAATAAAAAGTATAATAAGTAAGTACATATAGTGAAACGATTCAAAATAATTGAATTCATGTTAAGTATTATTACAATAACTCTATGTAGTGGATTATCCCATCAAAATGGGGTGAAACTTCTATTATCCGAAATATTTTCAATTATTATTACACTTATTATTGTGAAAATACCAGACCTAAATCATCCATTCTATCTTCATACCTACCTAGTACCTATGTTCTAAAATAGTTTTCTAATTACTACGGTTCAAAGGTATGTAAATTGTGTTTAATCCATTCGTTAGGTTCATTTATATAAAAATTAATGTAAAAGTAATGAATAAATATGTGGATATTTGTAATGAGTCAATATATTGTTTGCATTTTTACTATATTAATAACTAGCAGGCTCGGCGGACGTTCTCCCGCCTTGATAATAAAAAAAAACATTGACAAATTATATACCTAAACCTTTCTCATGAATCACTTTATCTACTGGTGAAAATCGCATGAAAATCCGTTCAGTAGTTTTAGAGTTTATCGCGAACAGACGCGGCGGGGTACTTTTATTTACAACATGTAGTGATTATAGCTAAATACACATTTTCTGAACCGTAGATAAATTTATCGTGGCGTTTATCAAGCGTGCATTACAATGGGTTTAGTAGTTTAGGATCTTATTTATCGGTTAGTATGTGCATTGAGCATTTTCCGATTAAAAGCTCAAATACTGATAAACTGATCATACGCTGGTTAGTGTAATATGTAAAAGCATAGGTATTGGACCTATGAGCCCAGTCCTGTTAATGGTCATTTATACAGGCTGAAAGCTTAGACAGTAGCAATATTTATGGAGAGTGCGCTGCATTCGATTCTCGTTTTAAATGATTTAAAAAAAATAGATGTTTAATATTTAACCTAATTATCTAGAAAAATACAAACATTATACGCAATCCTTTACGCGTCTATGTTAAAGCACAGGGTCAATTACCGTCATGTGATATTACTTTTACTTGAAAGTGAACGTGGGAAGGGCATGAATAAACCAAAAAGGTCCGTTTTAGAAATCGAAGGTTATTAACTCCGGGTCGCCCCTTGTAGCTTTCGGCACCGGTCATAGCACCTACGTTTGTATTTATACTTTTGAAAGTCTTAGAACAAACTTTAACCTAGGTTATCTTTGTTGGTTATTAGTATTTGTTTTGATTTTATTATTTTATTTGTTAAATGTGACCATGAACTCTTATCTCTCTCTCGAATCTCTTAGAATACTGTAAGCCTCTAACCTACTAACCTAACTTCTGGTATAATCTCAATCTTATCACACTGTTAATGTGACTGTATTATACCTAGTCTTGCCATAAATACTGACACAGAGAAAAAAAAATTATAGTGCAAATAACATTTATTACTTTTACAGTGTGTTAGTTTAATACATAAATATAGAACAATTTATAATATAAAAAACTTTTTCTCGAAGTGGTCTCCATTGGCTGCAATACAGTCCTTTAAACTTTGAGGCCAGTTATCAATAGAAGCACGCACTCTTTTCATGGGAAAATACTTCTCTGCCAATCGTATGAATTGTTATAGGGACTTCGAATTTTCATGGCGTTTAGAGCAAGCCGTACTCTCTAAAACTGACCATAAATCATAATCCAGCGGAGTAAGATCGAGACTAGACGATGGCCAGTTTTCAGCTCTGATGAAGTCAGAACGTTCGTTTCCAACCAAGACTGCGTAGACCGAGCTTCATGACCCGGCGCAGAGTCTTGCTGGAAGGACCATTCTTGGTTATTGAACATGGTGTTGTTAAAGGGCTTGATACACTTGTGCTAACTAATGTTTACCTTTCTCACATACCTTTCTCACAAAAGTATGACTCAGTCACTCTATAGCCCGGTACACAAATATTTTACTAATACCAAGCGTATGGAGAGTTTTAAATATTGCATTTGGTTCCGTACCTACTTTGTGTAATGCAATCACAGCGATTCGGTTCTCTTTAACACCCCACTCCATTTTAATATCGCAAAATATTTTACAATGTATTGGCGTCAAAATGAGAAAATTTAATGAATAATCATATAAAAATGACAGATTCCAAATTCAAATGTAATATTTTGTTTATTTTTAATTGTAACAGTATTTATGGCCAGTCTAAGTAATTTTGTTGAGGAAAATTACTTGTATAAATTCGATTCAATTTATTAATTAAATGTACTATCGTATGTAACTTATACTATAGGTTTATCCAAAACAAACTCACATTCGCATTTATAATATAAGTGACAATTTGGGTTTCGTATGGTATCTTTCATTATGTGCGTTACAATATAATGTAATAATGCAATTTTATAAACTCGTATCGATCTCGAAAATATTGATTGAAATACATACTTCTTATCATAGTGGCTCGGTAAAGTAAGAGCCATCACCGTGTCAGTGTGAACACAGTACGACTCAAAAGTAATGCCGAGGCATCGGTAATCCGTCGCTGGGTGCCGCTTCCACGGCGATTTTCAAGCCACTCGATTGTTGGGTATAGACTGGCTTATACCAAAACGCGACAAATTAATCGTAGTCCGGTGAAGCTGTAAAGACCCTGCAGGGTCAATAGCGTAGTCAGTTCGAGAAAAAAAAAAAAGCGACAAATTAAAGGGACGTCGTTATGACGGTTTTATGATCGTGATTCAGTGTGGTATCTCTACCTACTCTACTCTTCTCACTACCACCCGTTTGGTTATTGGATATAATGTATAGTGTGATACAATTACTATGTCTTACCACACGTCAAAATACCTATCTGATTATATTGCAAAATCAAAACATCTTGTGATACCGTCAAAATTTTACCGTGTGCTGGCTTATTACTTCTGCCATACCCTCTAATACAAAGCGAATTTATAAAAGGCACAGAACAAAGGGCGGGGATAATTAAAGTCAGGTGATATTGTAAATGTCCGTCAAGTCAACAACGAACAGACAGTTCGAAAAAAAAAATAGCTGCATGCTTCTAGAGGCTTTCCCCCAGATCTAGGGGGTAAATAAGCGGGATATGAGTTTTTAGGGATTTTTTTATTTAGAAATATGTACCCTGAGATATCCCAAACCAGCCAATTTTTTGGGTATCATTTTAAATAATAAATCATTATGAAGAAACATATTGCACATGTAGAAATTGAACAAATAATAAGTGAAGTTTTTTCAATTAATTTTAGTAGTAATCTATTTAAAAATACAGTTCTAGACTTTTAAGAGGATTTTTTGTTAGTGGATTTTAGCTGTAGCTTCAGGGATAAATATTTTTGAGAGTTGGAAACTCTGATTATTTGGGATTATTCTTGCACGAATCGTCGGACCGTTCAAGTGTCTAAAGATAACTCGCAACTGTATTCAGTAGTGGATTATTTATATGTGGTACTAAAGATGACGTCATACTTTTATACCTGCCCGCTCAACGTTACCCCGACGTATTTAATAAAGTCTAGTTATATAATGAAAATAGTAAGCTATATCTTACTATCCGGTGTACACTTTGCGGAGTTACAAACCAGTGCAATTATATTATGTACTAACGGCGTACCTACTCTGTTTATAATAAAGTTTATTTGTTGTTTGTTTTTTTTCTTGTTTTGCATTATTAAAAATGTTTACGTTATCTATAGTAATATTATGAAGGTGAAGTTTGTTTTTGTTTTATCATCTTAATCCGTGGAAATAGCAGTCAGAGACGCAAATGTATTTTTTAATTTTATAACTTACTATCTGACCCGTGCCCACTTCGTTCGGCGGTAAACATTTTTACTTGTAATGAAATTATGAGTGTGATTCGGTTAGTACTGAGTGTTATTATTTATTTTCTGACTGCCAAAAAGTAGTTATAATAAGATCTTTTTATTAAAAAAATGTCGAAAACGTGTGTATTACGTTTCGGAAATTTCAATTTCGTCAACTTCCGCTGCATAAGGAGCCGACCTCGCGAGTGAGCCGCGTCGCTACCTACCTCATAGACGTAATAGGCCACACCCCTTCACCCACAGCGACCGACGCAACTCACTAAACGATTTAAATTATTTTTTTAATATAAAAAAACTGCTTTTTGGGACTTATATATAAAATTTAGACATATGCTGTTGATGACTTTTTTGTAGGCATTATTAAGCCCTACAACTTTTCTCTAGAACTCAATCATATATCTCTTCATCGTTAAGGCAGCGTTCGTGAGAAACGTTTTCGTTCGACCGTTTTTCTCCGACTTAATTTGCAAATCCGGCTACCACAAAAAAAGTCTTTCATTTTTCTTTAATATATAACCTATGACGCTCACAAATAACGAGGCTTTCTATTGGTAAAAGATTTTTAAAATTGGTTTGTAGTTCCTGAGATTACCCCCTACAACCTCACAAACTCACAAACTTTACCTCTTTATAATATTACTAGCCGACCCGTGTCCACTTCGTTGGGCGGTAATAGGCATTATCAAGCTACAACTTTTGTCTAGAACTCAATCATATATATCTCATAATTAAGGCAGCGTTCGTAAGAAACGTTTTCGTTCGACCATTTTTCTCCGACTCCCCAGATATTACACCCTACAACCTCACAAACTTTACCTCTTTATAATATTAGTATAGATTATAGATAATATAATTAGTTAATAGCTTCTGCCCGCGACTTCGCACGCTTGGAATAGTTATTTTGGGCTAAGACGCAGCGGTAGCTCTCACAAGGAAAAAATACCCCGATTTTAAAACATTTTTCATTGTTGCTCCGCTTCTATTGGTCTTAGCGTGATGATATATAGCCTATAACCATTCTCGACGAATGAGCTATGTAACATTGTAAAAAATATTCTACAAATTTTTTGTAAGTAATGTAAAAATATTACAACACCACAACATCACAAACTCACAACGTCACAAACTTTACCTCTTTATAATATTATTATTAGTATAGATAGTATAGATTTAGTGAGGAAGGCGGGCTAACTCTATGGCCGGAGTCTTAGACATGGAGCAATTACATCTGACCAAATGTAGATCATAAGTAGGTTTAGCCAGAACAAACTATTAGATTACAGATAATTCGTATGGTTCAGCTCGTGGTACTTATTGACGCCGTGGATTTTTTTTCAAACTGACTACGCTATTGACCTAGCAAGGTCTTAACAGCTTCACTGGACTACTAAAGCGAGAGCTTAAGGCACTGAGCCGATTTTATTTGACAACTAGCTCAAGGGTGCACGGCACACCTCAGCTTGGGCTGTAGCCTGATACATGCAATTCGCGACCTATCTAAGCTAACTATTCATACATATGTAAGTTGTTGACACATATATGTGTACCAGGCATATATACCTCAACAACTCCTATATATATTTCGTATCGGATAATTTTCTAAACTCTTTCAGTTTGATAAGAGAAAAAAATAAAACCCTTCCACTTTCATGTGTAAGCGTGTATGCGTGCACGTGTGTGGAGGTGACATGTGTAATGTTGTCGCAGTGATGTAAGATTTAATGTCACTCTATCACGCGAGCTGACGCCGTGGATATAAAAACACGAATGAAACTGTAAGGAACTGCTAGTTAGTTATAAAATTAGTCATTTAAAATTTTTGAGATATTTAGTTTAAACATCATCTGGTGTCTGATGAGAACAACGTGTTCTGCTTAGGTTAGTTGTATTTTAGTATGTGGTTGTAATACTGTCATTAGTATATTAGTTCCAAAAAGAAAGCGTAATGATGTATCGACATAATAATTTAAAAGCCTTCTCCTTAAAAATCTATTTCAGATCTATTCAACCATTTCAGAAATTAGCCCAGACAAACAACATCTACTTCAATTTTGTTTATATATGTTACATTTAAATTTTTCTTTGAATCTAGAGTATTTTTATATCTATAATGTATATTGTAAATCTACATGTATACGTTATACCTATGTTATTAGGTAAACAGAGGGCTTAATATGTAGAAATCACTAAAGAATACTTATATAGATACACGTACAGAAACCTATGCAACGATATTATTACAACAAGAGATCAACTAGTGGTTGTGCTAATGATGTATCTAGCTGGGAGGACAGTCGACCATCCGTGAGTTAATCCGCATGACATCAATTTTGTTAGAGTAAAATCACCTTGGCGATGAATTGCAATTGTTCCACGACGTTAGTACAACACAGTGAACTTAGTCACCTGTGCATGTAATTTATAGAAATTTTTATGTTTCATTTAGTAAAAAATCGCACAGGTATCAACGTAACTACCATTGGTCAGGTAGGTTCAAGCAACAGGTGCGTTGCCTTGGATGCATCCTAGTCCCTTATTCGTGTAGCAATTCTGTGTTAAATTTCAGATGCACTAGAGTAATTCAGGTTATAGTCGACCAATAACTTGTTGCAGATTTTTTGTGTATAATATGTAAAAAAAATTAACGGCGGTGTGTAAATTGTTAATAATATCAGAAACAATGTTATTACATACAGAACATGCAATTATTTTATCCAGTTTAAAAACTTTATTTATTTTTTGGATTTCACTAATCCAAACATATTATACCACACACACACATAGACTCACGCTTGCTCATTGGTTTAATATTATTTATTACTTAAATTATGCATAACTTTTTGCCTCCTTGTTTACTGAAAACCGATTATGATATATTTCCGGAGGTGCGTGGTGCTACAACACACTTTCCAGCTACATTAATTACCACATAACGTTGAATCATGGTAGTTTATGATAGCGTGTTCTGACACCGTGTCGATTGCAACCGACTCGGAGCGTCCGGTGAAGGAAAACATCGCAATAGCATAGCACGATGGTAAGGTTATTGCTAAGTCCGCCTGACTAGCTACCACTACTCTACCGCTACACTCCGCTACCGCTTCACACTCGTGTTAAAAATCTGTCGCCAAGCACCTATTGTTCACCAAGGCGGATGCCTCGACGCACTACCACCTCAGGGGGATAGCGCCGCTCCACGCCAGGCCGCCCGAACGCGAGGTTATAACATTGCCCAGTTAGAAAACGAAGAAAGACATTATTCAGACCACAACTAAGAGAACTAGTTTAATAATCGAGAGTGAAGTATGACCACTACAGAGGCAAACTCCCACAAGAAGATTCCCTTGAAAACCACAGAGGACCTGAGAGGACATCACCGCCAGAGTTTCTCCGCTCTCCCTCCCTAGGGCGAGCGAGAAGAAGTCCACTGCTGCTATTAGTTGTTCTGACAGCTGCGCTTAGAAGTTAATGTCCTCTAGGTTTAGAGTGTTAAGCATCTAAGACCACATCATCAAACCCATCAAAATTATGTACGTAATTTTTATTCAGATATTTAGTTAGTTATATTTTATTTATTAACAAATACGATTTTTGTGATAATGAAAAGCGTCTATCTATATGTAGGCGTATAAAAGTAAAAAAGTAATTATTCGTGCGATTAAGTAATCATGCTATTAATTTCATTTCGTTTTTAGTTTTTGTTTATTACTAGTCTCTATTATATTTAATATCCTATTAGTCCACAATATATCTATAATATAAGCACAATTATATATAATATAGACTTTTGTTTTTTATACATATCCATAAAAGTATATGTATAACATTAATACGACTTATGTGTTATCTCATATGTTGCAACAGCCTGTAAACTATTACCATACTAATTTTTATCAAAATTGTTTGAATACTTTTTCCGCGATACGTATACAAACAAATCAACAGAAGGACAAATATCCCAAAAAACTGGAAATTGGTTCTGCCATTGATATAAATACTCTTAGAGTGTTTTTTCTTTAATATCTTTTAATGTACTAATTTCATTGCATTAAAAATACATACAATAAAATTTCACCCTTCTAACACCAACCCCTATTTTTAATAGTCATTTTAGTGACTAATAATTTTTCATCCCACTCGATAACTGATCAATTATTTTGAAAATTATTTCACTGTTAGAAAGGTATATTAGATTACGTTTTATTTAGGTTAATGGGGCGTGGAGGTGAGGCTCCTTTGCAGCAACCCAGTGGATATCGGGAAGACATTTCTTGCCCATATATATAGTATAGTTTCGAGTCACAATTGGACCCGATAAGTTACGCTACAATCGGGTTTTAAGTTTTTTAAGGTTTTTAGCATTTGGAAATAAAATTGGAACCGGTAATAACCTATTTGGTGCAGACGAAGTTCCACGGGTCAGCTAATATACTTATATGAACGTAAATATGTATGTAAAAATATATCATATACCTATACTACTCTGGTCTATATATTATAAAGTATAGGAATATATTGTCTTTTTCATATATTTTTTGTACATTTTCACATTCTAACGTTCCAATATGGACGATATACAATGGAAGCTTTCATACCCGTTTCCCGCAGTGTCGGTATCAAGTTTCTATCGTACGACCTAGAATTGTCGGTATTGAAACTCAGATTTATGAGAATCACTGAAAGTTTTATAAATATAGTTGAAAAAAGATTTTGAAATTATTGCATAATCGAATCTCTAATTAAATTCAACACATATCACGTCATATAATATTTATTTATGTATTTGTTTATACAGAATAGTTAATGTGTTGTATGCGCTTTGCGAGGTACTTCTTCTAAGGCTCTAGAAACGGATATTTTAACCTTATTCCCAATTCTTGTAACCTTGTAATCGGATGCCACACTTATACCGTTCAATTACGATTAGGCATATCCACACATATTAAGTAGTTATGATAAGTCAACTAGAGATATGTAAAAATTAAATACACTCTAATTGCTACATTTAGTGTTATAACTATTTTAAACACTTTTGTGGAATTCGCTGCGCATATTAGCGAATTAAGTCCGTTGGGACCCCATGACGGTGAAACTAAACAAGGGCTTTGCCAACGTTTGCTATTGTGAGATTGCTTTCTCGATTTTCACAGACCTAACGATTTAAATTTAAAAACATTACAAAAGAGTGAAATATGCTAGGAATTTCCAGTCGATCTCTATCGAGTATTACTTCTAGCACCGAGAATAAAAAAGTAAAGTTTGTGTGGGAGTCTTACATGGACGAAATTTTTTTTTGGGAACTAATTGAGTTCTTGTATTTTGCTACAACAAAATCGCGAAATTTACTGGCTCTCAGTACCAGAGAACAGGAGCGAGCAACTCTACCTAAATTCCGGTATGGGCTACATACGTATCTTCTAGAATTTACTTATTCATGAATCACGATTAATCTTTGTTAGTGTATGTGTGGGAATTTTACAGCGTATTAATAATTGGGAATCGCTGTTTCAATTCCTAGGTCAAAGGCCAGTGAAGCTTTTGGTTGTTGTTGTAATCTTCTTCTATGCTCAATCTCTTCAAAACTACTGAAAGTATCGTTATAGGACTATGAACGTTCATTACGGGTTTTTTTTTGGATTCGATTGACACTTTGCCATTTTTTTTAATGCTTATCGATGCAGGCAGACGTCAGCTGGTTGTAACGTACGTCCAGAGAGCGAAATTCGAATTTGTGTTTGAACGCTGTTTAAAGTTTAGTCATTTAGCAACACTAATGTAGAACAGACCACTTTATAAAAAAAAATATTCTAAATTATTATACATCTTTATTAAACTTATGTGTTATATTCTCTAAAGACAGAATAACATTCAAAAAGTAGTATTAACATATCAGCCTGTTTCCGAAATTCTCTCTTATTATTTATGTTAAATCGTCGTATTTAGTTTTTATTATTTTGAAATGTATATTATTAAATCTATTTTTAAGTTCGGATGTTATTTGAACATACCTTGATCGCCTTCAAATGTAACGGTATACGAATTTTATTATAAAAATATTATTATTACAGCGAATTAATACACCGTTATGTTGGCGACCGATAGTAACATTAGTATAGCTTAAAATATACAACACTACGCATCATCGTGTCTATACAGTTTTAACGTTATTCAAATGTACTAATTTGTTACAGTATATTTTCGTGAACTCGGTGAATATATTCTGAATTACCGTCTTCAGGAACTTGCACGTTTACGAAACAAAGCAATTAATTTATTTTGATGTTGGGTTCTTTACTTGCTAAGGCTTCTGTGCGAAAACCTATAAGGATTTAAAGAAAAAGTTTCAAGACTTTTATTACATTTTTCATTTACTTATATAAACTTCGGAGTGCGCAAGTTTCTTAACTGCGTAAATTGTTGAAATATAATAAATCTGATATTTTACACCGTTTTTAATGTTGCTTTTGGCTGATAGGATCGTCATAAAAATAATAATAAGTGTCATATTTTGTGGGTTAAGCTTAGAATAATAACAACATAGAATGAAGTATAACGAATTACGCAAATTCGGAGTGAGTATTTTTTCCAAGGTGTCTATATTACAATATAAACATTTAAGAAAAACAAACTCATTCCGCTTGTAGAAAGTCTGCGGAACATTATTAGATATTTCTTCAGTATCACGGTAAAATATATTTTTTGTTTACGTGTAATTTATAATAGGTAAGATAGATTCCGGCTCGTAGTCTCTGGGTGTTAGTAACACATTTTTTTAATCTTTATTGTACACATACATATATACTATTAGACATTACAAATCATGTGGTTAGTGCAAAGGGCGACCTTATTACTAATAGCAATCTCTTTCAGGGAACCTTGAGATGGAAATGTACTTATGAGAAGAATCGAGGGTATTAACGGTGTACCAGTAAAACAAAACTAATAAATACCACATGGAATATATATAATATATAACTTATAGACTACATAAATAAAATACACATAAAGAATTCCACTTTCAATAAAAAAAATTAAGTCTTGTAAATAAATTCTTGCCTAAGAACCCGTGGCCGCCAGACCTTCGTTATTTTATAAAAGCTGAAAGTTTCTCAGCGGCCCCTAACACCGGTAGGAACGATAGCATACTATGAAGTTTAAATTATAGTTGCTTTGGCAGGTAAGAAGTAACAATGATACTCTATTAAAGCCCGATCAGATTTATTTTATACGCTGCACAAATAAATAAATCATAGATACTGGACATATAACGTACAAGGCATACTGAGGTACAGAGCTATGTGCAGTAAAGAGTGCTTTATCACTGAGACACTTGCACCTACGGATGAGTATTACCACGTGCTCGCACATTTAAGTTAGTCTACCTAAGAGTTAGAAGCATCAAAACTATCTGGCGACTGTGGAAATGTATTTTTATAAACAAATATATTTCATATAATTATATTTCATTGTAGTGTAAGGGTGTCTGCTTAGGGGTTGCCTCTATACTAATTGTCTGGTAATATGTTAGATGGTTTTCTCTCACTATCTAGGAGAAAATACGAAATTAGACTGATATATTACACACCATTGTTACTTCTTACCTGCCAAAGCCACTATAATCTAAACTTCATAGTAGGCAATCGTTCCTAGCTGTGTTAGGGGCATACACTGAGAAACTTTCAGCTTTTATAAAATAACGAAAGTCTGGCAGCCACGGGCTCTTGTTATATTACTTTCTATTACTATTATAGTCGATATTGTTAAGCATTTCAAGGAATCGTAACTAAAGTACTTGATGTATTTTCGATATAATTTCCTAGTGAATATCCATCTAACAATATTGTTATTGTTATGGATCCTCATAATACGTTTAGTATTTCTTAATTATTTACGTTATGATTTCAAAACGGGTTTATTTTTAAATCAAAGTTTTAACTAAAACTGTAGTTACTTTATTCATATATGCTTGCGAAATCTTTATCTATACACGTAAATAAGACTGAAATATCTGTTTGTTCCGACGAATCTCCTAAACGGTAGGACCGATTTTGATAGCTGATGTTATAAGGAGTAACTTAAATTTCTTTTATTATATGACCAACACGTGTCGAAACCCGCTTGAAATTTTGAAAAAATAAATGTTGTTCAGCGTACACGTACCAGTGGAGCGCGCATGTTATTAGATACTGATTCTTAACTTTGTTATATTTGCATAAAAAAATCTTTGTTTTTGTAAAATACAGAAAGACAAACCTTCACAACCTTTTTTGAAGTCCTTGATTGAAAGATGTCAAAATGTCTTTTTTATTTACGTGTGTGTATATGTTGTGTAAAATTAAAGCAGCAGTGTGAGTAATGCATATTTTAATTAATTTAATGTACTTCTAATGCATTTTATATAAAATAAATAGCTTTCTGCACTTCTCCTCCATATAAACTTTAATTATGCCAAGTTTCACGTTCATCCGTTCGCGCATTTCTCTCAAAAAGGGATACAAAGTTTGGGCTTCACGTATTAATATATAGATGATATTATCTATTCTATACATATAATAAAAATGAAGTGTCTGTATGTAATATCAAAATAAATTTTTTTTACTACTTGGGTACGAAAGTATACACAGTACTGATAACATAGAAGCAATTTTTAAAATTTTTGTCGGTCTATCTGTCTGTTTGTTCCGGGTAATCTCCGAAACGGTTAGACCGATTTTAACAGAAATTTCACTAACACATAGCTAAAAATACTGCGGTTTTCTTAAGCTACTCTAAATTAGACTAGGTATTAACCGCGGTTTCGTCTGCAATGCTATCTCCAAAATAATTGGACCGATTTTCACCAAACTTTCACTGATAGCAGACATCATTTCAAGTAATTTAGTCTATTTTAATTTAGACTAGCTGTTAACCGAACTTACAAAAAGTAATTGAAGCAATTTTAGTTTATACTACCTGTTAACCATGACTTCGCCCGCAATGCTATCTCTAAAACGGTTCGATCGATCTTCACATAACTTTCACTGGCAGATAGCTGATCTTACAAAAAGTAATTTAAGCAATTTTAGTTTATACTAGCTGTTAACCGTGGCTTCGCCCGTGGTACTATCTTCAAAACGGTTCGATCGATCTTCAGATAACTTTCACTGGCAGATAGCTGATCTTATAAAAAGTAATTCAAGCAATTTTTGTTTATACTAGCTGTTAACCGTGGTTTCGCCCGCAATGCTATCTCCAAAATGGTTAGTCCAGTTTTCATTTTACTCTTACGTTCCAATTACCCTTTTTCATTCTACATTCTACAATGATATTATAACGTACCCTTTGACAAAAGAACCCTAATAAAATTCAAACTTCAAAAAATCAATGAACTATGGCCGAATGTCGACCTCTGGGCGCCCACTAGTAGTATCAAATACTTGAATCTGACAACTCGGCTAAACTAACCAAGTTCGAAAAATAAGGGAAAAGATAAAACCCTTCCACAATATGTTTGTGTATGCTCGTATGTGAGGATGATCTGCGTTGTCCGTGTTGAGCTAATGAGTGAAAATTTTCAATGTCGTTGTATCGCGCTGGCAGCGTACTCGAGGGTTCTACTCCGGGAGATAGAACTTAGGCTTGAGCCGCTGCCATAGGAGGTAGCGTCGAATGTGCTGGAGCGAAATTCACTGCCCAACCACGGCGTTCTTTCGATACGTGGGCGTGGGCACACAAATGCTTTGTTTAAAGAGTTGGAGGAGTTTTGATAGTTCACTGTCGTTGTTTTTTGGGGAAAAATTATGTGTGTTTATGTATATGTGGTTATAGTTATGCGATAAACTTATGATTTTGCAAATTCAACCTTACCTGAATGGTTTAAAATTGTTTTTACAGGGACGCAAGCGACTCGAGATTATTTGAAATTACTGTATAATCCAAAATTATACACTCATTTTTGTGTGGCGTCTGTGAGACGTTAAGTGTGCATCTTGGGTTTTTGTATATCAATGATATGTAATTATACATATAATAGTCAGGGAAGATTTAGAAAATAATTGTTTGATACAACAGTACTAAAAATCGAAGGCATGAGACACTGAACGATACCTAAGCAACGACCTACGTAGGTATTTTGCTTCAAGATTTATCTTTTGTTTTGTCTTGTTCTGTAAGACGTTATCATGTCAAAAATACTCTTTCTGAGGGACAGAAGGTGGTAGAATCACGCTGTAGCTATTACAAGTTTCAGCATGTCACAGAAAACCGACGTGAAGTAACAGTGTTTGCATTGTTGCGTTTCGTTGGGTTAGTGAGAACGCCGGAGGCCCACCTCTTTTCCTTCTTTCCCTACCCCTTCCCCATACACAAGCTGGCAACGCACTTGCGACTCCCCTGGTGTAGTCAGAAACACCATTCGTCATTATTTAGTACTCTATATGTTATCATTATCATTACATAATATAAAACAAAGTCCCTTACAGCATCTGTCTGTCTGTTCGCGATTAACACAAAAACTACTCAACGGATTTCCATGTGGTTTTCACCAGTGGATAAAATCATTCACGAGGATATTGGTATATAATTTGTCAATATTTTTCATAATCAGGGCGGGCCAACGTCTGACCAGACTGCTAGTTACAATCTAAAATTGTATCCGTTCCTTTATGTATTTATTAAAACTTACATATCTGACGCAAGTTACTCGTAACTTGAATATTTCAACCAAGAATATTTTATTCAACATCTATTTTCAAACTGAAAGCTTAAATATGAAACGTAGAAAATCATGTTATTCAAAACGTCCACTTTATTTAATGCGAATGTAAACCGCAGAGGCAGACTGGTGACTATAGAAAGACAGAGCTCAATGCGCTGCATTATCAACTTAGACTTTCATGGAGTAGAGTGAATTAACAGTGTTTATTTTGAAGCAAATAGCTACGTTTATCATTGAATTATTTAATAAGTAATTTGTTTTTAGGTGGACTTAAAAAACAAGAGTAGTATTCGTTCTTAGGCATCGTCTTGATTCATCTAAAACGTTACATAAACAATATGAATTCAATAAATATGTTATTAAACAAATAAAAAATTATAAGCAAAACGAATCTCTTAAATTAATCAGGATGAATAGTTTTTACTCATTAAAAAGGTCCTAATTAATTTTGATGAGATATTTTTACATCTTACCGATTTATAATACACTGCTGGGTCTGGCGAATGTTATCCTGCCTTGATAATAAAAAAAATCCTAAAGCTCAAACGCAGCGCCACCTGCCGGGTCCTCCTATTGGTCTTAGCGTGATGATATATAGTCTATGACACTCACAAATAACGCCTTTCTATTGGTAAAATAATTTGTAAATCGGTTTAGTAGTTCCTGAGATTACCCCCTACAACGTCACAAACTCACAAAATTTACCTCTTTATAATATTAGTATAGACTAGTGGACGTTGTCCCACCCTCATAATAAACCGACCGTAGGGCAACCTATCGTGTTCGATTATGAATCTAAACCATTGGCGAATCCAATGGAATACACAAAAAAAAACATCAAAATCTGTTCAACCGTCTAGGAGGAGTTCAGCCACATACACACAGACAGTAGAATTATATATATAAAGATAAATGTGCATGAAATGCTTAGTGTACTCGTAACTAACGTATTTAAGTTGATAATTATTAATACTGTATCCTTTTTAATTGCTTTCGAATTGTACGTCTATTTTTTTTAGAATATATGATGTGTATAGTGAGGTATCCTTAAAATATATGCCCTCACAAACTTCTTTGTAGATCTATAAAAAAATATCCGAACATTCAATGTTTTGTTATATCTCAAAAGGATTAGGCAGCATTTTCGATGAAAACTCAAAGGCGGCTTGACTTTTTCCGACATTTCCAACGATTATCGTTGTATTTCAACCAATTTACACAAAACTTTGACAAATTATATATCTAAACCTTCCTCATGAATCACTTTATCTATTGGTGAATCGCGTAAAAATCCGTTTAGTTTTTGATTTTATCACGAACAGTCAGACAGACAGACAGACATTATAGAGGACTTTGTTTTATATTATGTAATAATAATAAAGATAAGTCATATTTATGCATTACGAAATGATTTTTCTCTAAGGATTTTATTAAATAATTTTTGTTATACGGAATGAAATAATTAATTTTGTCGACAATATAACCCAAAATGTAATAATATATTGCCATGATTCCATAATATATGCTTATATACATAGTAGGTATTTGAATTAAATATCTTCGTTATTCTATTTATTATGAGTGCATCCAAACGTACTAAAAAGTTAATTGTTTTGAAAGGCATTTGACTTAATTTCTTTTGCCGTTTTGTCATAAAAATTTTCGCATGAGACTGAAATGCTTGTAGATGTTATATGCATATTTATATGCTGATATTCAAACTAATTTCATTATGTTAGGTTTGCAGCCGCTTTTTTTTATCCTAGCACAGCAAAGTGACTGTACTGTGCCTGATGGTGAGCACACACAATCCAAAAACAATGGCGACTACCGAGAGACACGCTATCCGTCGCCGGTCGCCGCTGTCATGCCGGCCAGCGTAAATGTCTCTTCACGTTACGCTTAAAGGACCCCAGGACGCTATTTTATAATTCTCACAATTGGGGGCATTTTAAATCGGTTCGGGGGTTCTGAAAATCGTTCATATTCAGTCAAATTGTGCTTCTAGTAGGAATAAGCGGTATATGTCTACACCAAGCTCGTATAAAAATTGAAAAGTAAAAAGGAAATTTAAAATTAATTTAGCCGGTTTTTAATTGTACATTTTATCTTCATGCCAATTTACCAATGAACTAAGATAATAAAGTTTATATATTAAGTCACCATTTTTAATTATCTCGTTATCATAATTTGAATTTCAATAATATACAATGCGAGGGTAACTGTTGTGATTGTTTATATGCCTAATATTTTAAACGAATCGACTTGACAAAGTCGAATGATAAGTATAAACTTTATTAAAACACTTTTCGTTTTATCCCTGAGTGAAGGTATCCTAAAACTCCATTATACACCATTAATCCTATTAAATGTAGATAATATGTATACTTAATCCAGTGAATAAATTTTGCTATTAGCTAATCACGTAGCAAATAATTATCAAATACAATAAAAAAAGTGAACAGATCAGTGACTGAAACTTCCTTCCGCCACCTTCTATCTTTACCCTAATTAAGCACGGTTGGTACAACATACGTCTCTATTCCATTTTCCTCTATCAGTCGTTATCTCAGTATTGGCACATATTATATACCTATCATCCTAGAAACAATCTATACATACTTTTTTTATCCATCAACTTTTATACCAACTCCAACATAATAATGCACACAAAGTCATCTTTTTTTTTATCGAAAACTATTTTGAACACTAGGATATAAAACATAAAAATAAAATATAGAAATAATGAATAAATATTAAGCTGTCATACATTATGATAATTAAAAAATAATATACAGGTACTAAAACTAAAACTTTTCTTCTAATAAATAGTTTTGAGATATCCAACAGGGTCGTAGTCCGGTGAAGCTGTTAAGACCTTGCTAGGTCAATAGCGTAGTTAGTTCGAAAAAAAAACATCCAACAGGGCAGGATTCTCTGGCAAAGATTTCCTTGTTGGCTGTCTGTGTAATAAAAAACTTTTAAATTCGTTAAAAAATGCGTAAGTCTTAAAAAAATTCCCGTTTAAAATTAGACAATAATGATTTTTCACTTGTTCAAATGTTTAATCAGATAATCTGTACTTTAATGGATTACTTTTAGTTTTGTAGGGTATATCATTTGACATCTTTTGTTGAAAATTAGAACGTATGAACGTCTAACAAATAATATGTCCAATTTTTATAGTTACAATATATATAAACTTATGTTAAAATACAGATAGGGTAATTGAATTATCTAAGTATGGACTATGTATTTCGTGAAATATGTAGGCGCTCCTTCTAAAAATATCATTTAATTATTTGTTACGGAGCTACCAGTAAAGGCCCTTTTATGGCTATGGGAAAAATTGGAAAACTAAGATTTCATTCACTTTAATCGTACTTCAAGGTTTTTTAATTAACATTATGTTTTCATTTATTCAGTCCACTATTTTAATTATTTATCGTGGCAAAAAGAATACGTAGGTTATTATTTTCCTTATTAAAAGTATTACCTATTATAATGCCGTAATATGATGTCAAGGAAAACTTTGCTCACAATGCAAATAGCATTTTATCGCTTCTTCTTTACTTTGCTTTGCGATGTTCCTCTAATAGTATTTTGTTAATATTAAAAAGCTTTTGTTTCACAAATTGTACGATGTACGTCGGTCTTACAGACAGATCAATATATCGAATGCAGTGATTGCGAATATAGCTTTGTGTTAACCACTGTTCCTGTCTGTTGAATATTTGCATTGAACATATAAGATACTGTATAACTGAATATACGTAGTAGCAAATTCTGTTTATATAGAGGTAACAATTGAACAAAATTGAATACAGCTATAACAGCTGTATAATCAAAATCATCGTTATCCAATATTCATTAAAATATATGTTTCTCCAAATCTGCTTCATTAAGTAACTTGGATCTTGGCTATTTATTTACACGTGTGTAATTAATTATTTTGTCATGTCATGTAAATCAAATAATAATGGATTTATGTAAATCGAATAGATTATTAATACTTACAGACTTATGAGAATTTACATAATGGATGTTACATACTGTTCATAGTATTAGTGATTAACTCGTGCTGTAACATCGTTCACGTATAAATGCTTCTATTACTCCACGTGAAAACTAACCATAACCTTCAATTTTATACTATTCTTAAAAAGATAATACAATTAGTTTTTGTTTGTTGTTTGGATACACATACACGAGGCCATGGCGAAAGCGGGGTGGTAGGGTTTTACAGCCTGACTGGGTCGCAACCACCATGTATATGGCGGAAAAGCCCGTCATAGTGATTCGCTTTTGCGGGTCGCGTTTCGGGATCAGCCTGTGCATATCCAGCTTTTCGCAGGCTGACATGACAGCGGCGACCGGCGATGGATGGTGTGTCACTCGGTGATTGCCATTGTTTTTGGATTGTACTATCGGGCACAGTGCAGTCATTTGGCCATGCTACTATAAAAAAAGGATAGACTTAAAAATATATAATTTATTTAAATAAATGTTTCGACTAGAGAGAGATGCATTAATAGTGAATAACGAAAGGTGTATTTTATTTTTTTAAATTTACTTCGATGAGACTAAAGCAACGGGCAAAAGCTCGTCACTGAATAAAATTATCCCAGAGTATATATTTATTTACTAAACCCATTTTTAGAAGGAGAACACATATTAAACTCTGACGTGTCATTCAAGAAGATAGAACTTATAGTTTGTCGATTGGCAGAACTCAACAGAAATTTATGAAATATTTAAAAGGCTTTATTTTAATATGTTATTATATTAAAATTGATTTGACGAATTACTCTTATATTCTAATTGAGATCGAAATCTCATAGAAATTGTTCTACAGTATATTATTACGTCAAGTGCTTCTTGTAATTCTGCTTGCGAAATAAGTTGCTTTGCTGAGCGTTTTTAGATTTACAAATTATTCTGCTCCAGATACGGCACTTGCTTGACGACTATTCACTTACTCAATTTTTTGCCTTAATATACTTGAATTTGTGAAGAATATTACTAAAGCACACAAAATTAAATTTGTAATTTCTTAGAAAACATTTATAAAGATTCTTAAGTAATAACCATGTATTGCTATTTTTAATCTGTCTAACCTTATAAAAACTGTAATAGTCGATCTCTTTGCAGTTTGTTTAATAAGATTTGAATGTACACGCTCTGTTTTTCTGCAATACGAATAGAAGTATATAATTGTAGGTTCAAGTATATCCCAATCTGACTTTTAATAGAGATAAAAACTTTTCCAGACGTTACTTGATTCGCTGAGGAACATCTATACAAATATTATAAGTTGGAGGGTTTATTTGTTTGTTTAGTTGAACGGGAAAATCTCAGGAACTATTGGTCCGATTTGAAAAATTCTTTTAGTGTTAGCTTATTCATCGAGGGTATAGGCTATATATCATCACGCTAAAACCATAGGAGCGGAGCACCAATTAATAATGTTTCTAAATCGTTTTTTTCCCTTTTGAGAGCTTCCGCTGCGTGTTAGCGTTAGCCCAAATAATATTTACTTTACGCGGACGAAATCGCGGACAGAAGCTATTACTAAAAAATTATGAGCCGTCTGAAAAAGATAATTTTTATATTATTTCAAATAAACATAAACTAAAAAACATAGTCTAGATAAATATATTATATTTAGATATTTAACTTTTTTTTTATATTTTTGACTGAATATATAATTTCTAAGCTCTCATATATCGTGCATGTTAGTTTCACATCCAGTAGGTTACATTAGTAACAACATCACTGTATCGACGCGCGACGTCAACAGAAATTATCATCTATTGTAACCAGTTTTGTGGAATACAAAAATAAAAGACTCATTTTTGTACAGTCATATGAGATAGTATTCAAGTTTCACCTTGCTTATTTACTTCGTATTTCGTTAAGCGGTAAATAAAATTAAAATATTTCTTGATAATCGCAATCTGAAACCTTGTTATTTGGTAGGTGAAGAAGTAAATAGGTGACTGTAGTTAATAGAAATAACGATGTTCATATAAGTATTTGTAAAAGATAATTAATCGTAACAATATTTAAAGGCCTGTTCTTTGATTCAACATAACATAACTTTTGTTACAATGAGCAATAATGTTCATTGAAAAGTCATTTTGTGTAGAAAGTCACTAAGGTTGTTGAACTATTCAAATCTATTCTCCAGGGTGTACCCATACCGGTTACCGACAACCTTGAGCTCCTCGGGATAAATTTAAACGTCAAGCTCAATTATAGACGTTTGATTGAGGCTAAGGCTAAAACGGCTGCAAAAAATTGGTGGTCCCTTTCAGGGTGAAGCGGTATTTAACACCGGAGCAGCTCCTTAATCTGTATAAATCGCAGATAAGGTCGTTTATGGAGTATTGTCGCCACCTTTGGGACGGGTCTGCCAAATACCAGTTGGTCTTGCTAGACTCCGTCGATCACAGAGCTCGAAGACTTATCGGTAAACTGCAAACACTGGAACATCGGCGTAGGGTCTTTTGTCTTGTAGTATTTCATCGGCTGAACTTTGGAGAATGTGCACTAGATGTGCACCAACTAATTCTACCGTCTCCGTTTCATCTTAGGACTACCAGACGCCGTACGGGGCTCCATTCATTCGCGGTAGACATACCATTCATCCGAACGAAGTGCATTGCATCGTCATTTATTATGAGAACCGCGAAGGAGTGGAATGCGCTTTTGCGTCTGTTTTTCCTGAAGTATATGAATGAACGTGATCTTCAAAAGAAGAATGAATATGCTTTTACTGGTACGCGTTCAACGTTACATCCTAGGCCTCGTCCTCACTTTCCATCAGGTGTGACAGAGGTCAAGCGTCACGCAGTCTATTATAAAAAAAAAAACTGTTTTTTGTTCATATTAAAATGACTATTTTACATTAGTAGTGTTTATTCGCGAATCCTTGGTACGTTGTATCAAGTATTTAATAATTTCGATAATATAACAATACAGCATTATTCATAACGATCAAGATACTGAATATACCGATATTTTTAATATAATAGCTGTAGTCTGCGGCTTCGCTTACGTTAATGTAGATTTGACCTATCTCTCGAGGACAGTACTTGTTTCCCCGCCGAAAGGTATGACATTTTCTGTACCCCTGAAATTTTTTATTATCATCAGTTGAGTGATTATGGCGTGAAAGCGGAACAAACAAATAAACATACTCATATTCGCATCTATAATACCTATTAGGATGAAATTTTTTCAGTTGTGTTGGTTTCGGACATATATATTTTGGAATTAACAATATAAAGGAAGAGCGCGGTGATCGCAATTTGATACGATTTCTTTCCCTTGACGTGTTGCATGACCATTATATAAAAATCATCAAGATTTGCCAGTCATGACTTAGATGCAAGTCAGCGATTCGTGGTAATAGAATATTGGATTAATAAATAATTTTGAATATGTATCCGGGTAATTATCTAAATCATTTTAGCCGCCTAAATTAATCGGATTTTAATTTCAAAAGTATAGTATTATTCTAAAAATGTTTTTTAATTAATATAAAAAAAATGTGAACATTTTCTGTCTATAGTGTTTCATTAATAAAATAAAAATTATTAAGCTAATAATTCTCTATTTTCATACTTTATTTAAATCATTCTGCAGTGTCTATCTTTAAGCCTAGCCTAATCTAACTAAAAGGAGCATTAATAAAAGATTAAAATGTTTGAATGTGTCAAATAATTCTATAATTAGTAATATTTCTTATCTGTATTAATAAATCTGTAGTTCTGTGTTAGTAATGTTGTTAATTTTTATATATATTCAAATACGAATACGATTATTTGTCACTAAGATACGTGAATGCAAATGGATATACGTTTTATAAATATATGTACTGCTCTCTGATACTCTATAGCCAAACGTTAGCAGTGTTTTGACGAACAGGTATAATAAGTAACTCCCACGTACACATTAGCGCTGTTATATTCCAGAATTTATTGATTGATATTTGACTGATATACAAATAGCATGTTATTTTTACTAATGTTAATTATTACAGGAGACGGACTTTGAATGAAATAATTGTAGATAACTTATAATAGTATTGTTTAACGTATTTCCAATTAGACGGGCGACAATAGAATGATAGAATAAAATAGAATATGAAGAAAAAATCGTCTTGTGTTTTACGTTTGAATTATGAACGTAATGTTGCAGCATTCATACCTCCTTTATGTGAAAGGAGTATTGTTAACACTAAAGAAAAAGGTATATACGGTATAGTTCTTTATAACATGACCGCAGAGGGTTATCAGCCCTTTAACTAATTATTGGTAAACACTTATTAGGAATCTTCCCAAAAATAAAAAAATTAAGCAGCATTTCATTTGGAGAATAAGGGGCAACTTAGGGGCTCTTACGTAGCGAAACGATAATTGAGATGTTCTAAATGTTGGTGCCATTCCAACATGAGTACATTTATTGGAGCACTGACCTTCCCGATTCGATTTCACGAGACTCCGCTCACGGATCTCGCTTTGCGGCTTCCACATGCCGCCAGTAAAGCGACGTGAGAGCTCTAGCTTCCAAATCCAATAACGGGATAGATATCAGTAGGGAGATTGTATAACGAACTTCGCTCTATGCGGTTTACATAGAGTAGCGATATTACGGAGCGTCAAATCGTTAGCGCGAAAGTGATCTCTTTACGGGTTAGAAACCATATCATTACTGTGATTACGCTTTCGATGAGCGAAATCGTACTCTCTAATGAACTTCTGTTACTGCTGCGACAAAAGTACCTTATTACCCCCACGAATCGATGACTACCGGAAACATTTTACAAGGTTTATCATCTAAGCAGAATTAGGCTAATATACCTTATCATCGTATGATCTTTATCCTACACTAGAATTTATAACAATGCTACATTTACTTTTAGATGCTATAACTGATGCATGACCTGCGTAACTTTCAGCTGTAATTAACATCGCAGTATCTCAGTGGGACTTACGCCGTGCTATGAATAGTCTATTGTCCTCATAAAATACACCATTGAGGAGCGCACCGCGTAGCATACAAAGCTTTCCCGCAGACACTGCGAAATAGTGCATGGCGTATATAGACGACAAGTTAATTTCTACTTTTCATTTTCTATTTATTTCTATTATGTATTTTTTGTCACGGAATTCCACCCTACTGTAAGCCGAGGATAATGCAATGAACAGTTTTACGATATCGAACAACACTAACAACACCATTTCTTCCATTCCACATCCATATCCACCATTTCTCACTGAAACAAATCGAGTAATACAGACTTCCAAGTCCACCGAACTCGTGTACCTTTTCCTGGACTAATCCGCAAGATTCATATGTATCTATTTTTATCGTTTTCTAATCTTTTTATTTTATTTTATAGAAGCCCCTTATTTATGGACATCCTGCGGTGTTCTTATAACATAGGCGTCAGAGACCTTGGACTAGTTGGGGTGAATACTTTTTTAATTTGTGCCCCCTAATGAGATCTTGATTTTAATTCTTTGTTGCTTATAATTACTGTGGTTTAAGTATACCTATTTTAATTTTATACCAATGTCACATATTTGTACAGTTGTACAGGGTAATTCCTTACCGTTGTCGTTACATTTTTTTAAATACATATATCGGGTTTACTATTATCTATTCTAACTAAAGCCAATTTAATTATTCTTTGTCAATATTATTATATATAAATTTGTTTTGCTATATATATTTCGAGACGAGACACATTTTATTGTAAACGTATCTTATAATATATTCAGAGCATTTGATACAATTTTTACTATTCTCTGTTCTATTCTAATATCTATTTGCCTTTCTTAATAGTTTTATAAGTATTTATCTTATTATATTTTATTGCAGTTCATTCTCATTATTTTTATCGATATATTGATTTCTATCTCTAGATAGGAGGAGCTATGACTCGGTAGAATATTAAAGATAACGTGCGTCTCTGTAACGCCTTGAAGGTTTTACTTGACTAGATAGGCTGTCGGCTCCTGACGCGATGTTTTAAGCCAATATATCAGGTGAATGTTTAAAGCGTGACACCCTACATTCCTCTTTTAGTTCATGATCACATTTAACATATAAAATAGTATTATAATATCAAAACAAACACTAATAAACAACAAAGAGAACCTTAGTTAAAGTTTATTCTAACATTTTTAAAAGTATGGAAATGATACTTTTAAACGTAAAAAAAATCACGTATAGATACAATGAACAGTTTTAAAGGGGCGCTTATCAGTGTTAATTATTACGTAACTGCTTATCGTGGGAACGCCGCACGTTCGAACAGAGAAACGCGGTGCGCGGGTCGATTTGTGAGACACTGGCTGGACTGCGTGGCAGGCCGTGAGTCATTTATTACACCAGTTCGTTTCTGCGTAAATCAGCTGATGTTGAGTGTATATCAGTTTTGCGTTTCTCGAGATAATTAGGGCATATATTAAACACATATTTTTTTAATTGATTTAGAACGAGAATCGATTTATGATTATCCTGTAAAGCTATTGTTAGCGACTAACCAGTTTCACCGCTACTTCCTACTCTTTCCGGGCCACGCTAGATACGTCATTATTGACGACATTAGATTCAACGGCAGGCAAAAACATTTATGTAGTACTAAGGCGTCCCCCTTCGCATCAATTCTGTACATCGTAATTACGCGACACAGCAACCAGAAGTCACTCAGCCCCTTTTGAGTTTGCCACCGCCAACTTTTAGTTTTCAAACGACTTACGGAACATGCATTTCAAAACCCGACATGGACTGTCTTCTTTAGAAATTCTTGAGACCAACCGATCTAAACTTCGTGTAGAGACGTCGGAAATATTTTCCGAAAGAACTTTCACGTCTTGGAGGATTCTCAGTCACAACTAGAGCGTACTATAATAGGGTTAGCGAATAAGACGCTCACTCACGAACCTTCACATTGTTGCACGCGTATGCTTCCCCAATTTACAGTAAATAGGTTTGATGTTATAACTCATTTTTTCATACTTCATCCATTGCACCCGTTATCAGGAGAACCCGAATCTGTAGCTTGGAGTGAAACTCATCAAGCACTAGGATTGAGTGTTTGTCATTTTAAAGTATTGTTCTATTTAATATTAGCTGTACCTGGAACTGTTCATGAATACAAAACAGTGATTTCACAAAATTTAGATATCCCCGCGCAAGGGATTCAATAGTAATAAAAATAATTATTCCGTAATGGTTTTACTGACATAAAAACACATTCAATTTCATAGGAATACAATCGACATCTGACAAAAGCAACCTTTCATATTCATATGCAATTACTGTACAGGCTAACCATCCAGCTATATTTTAAATAATAAGGTGCCGCTCTTTTAGAGGCCGCTCTCCATGACACGACCCTAAACAAGGCCGTAAATCAAGTAGCTGCCCATTACAATATTCGTTATGGTGTCGTCGTCATTAATAACTTTACACTTTTCTTTGTGTTGTTTTCAACGTTGTCCGGTGAAGCTGTTAAGACCTTGCTAGCTCAATAGCGTAGTCAGTTAAAAAAAAACACTCTTCCGTGTCTTGAAAATTTGGATTCACCAAAATATCTTTGATCATTTCATAGCTGACATCACGAGTTTTACCACACAGTTGTATTCAACTTCACGTGCCTCGAAGTTTATAACGGCGTTACACGGTATATTGCTGGTTACATAGAAACTTCAACTGAAAATGATATGGCACCAACCTCTATCGGTTTACTGCTTAATGCGGACCAGTACTATAAAGCTTGCGTTAGTACGTCACACGACAACTTACGAGAAGCTTTTAAGTACTACTTTTTGGTAGATTTTGAGGATTATTCGAGAATACTTTTTACTTCGAGATGTGACTACATTATTGAATAGAATATTTAATATTATTCGTGATCAGATAATATTCTTGGAGCTTATACTATTTCTCAAGATGAAGTAATATTGCTCGAAACCTAACAATACTTATCAAGTACTTGAGTCCAGGCAATATTTCTCTAGAACAAATAATATTTCTCGAAGTTAGATAATATTACTCGAGACCAGACAATATTCCTATAAAGCAGAGAAGTATCTGCAATATCAACCAAAAATAATTACTAAATCCTAAAACTTTACAATGTATAGTAGAAGATGATTCGAACTACTTGTAGCGACAATAGCATGTACTGACATCTTGTTGAGAAGTGGCTACAGTAACCAGGCCTAAAAGTAACTTCCAAAAATGAGGGCATAATATAAAACAATTGTGATCATTTATTCACCAAAATTAACTATGAATATTAGTTATTCTGACGAATAATACCCGGCGTCGTTTCATCATGAAGTACCCATGAAAACCCACAATTTGAAGACAAAATACAATTGTAAAGTCAGGAATGAATTTTATATTCGAACTTAGAATGCATGAGAAACGTTTTCGCTCAGTGAACCAAGCATAGTCCCGCAGTTAATTATTTTATTTTATTTATTTAGGGAAACTTACAGCTACCACTAATAAAATAACAAATAAATAACATACTAAGGCTAATTACAAATTTCCACTTATAAAAACTATAAATAAAGAAAGAAAAGACAGCTACCAATATAGATGTACAAATAATAACATGATTACATGCACAAAGTTGATATTATGTAAAAAAATCTCTAGAGAAACATTTTCTTAAGGCATGATACACTATCTGAGAATAAATCTAGGTTATTGTCTAATGAATTAAAATATTTACATGCTCGGATCAGAAAGCCATTTTGGCGATATGTCGTCCTGACAAGTGGCACATGTAATAACTTCGGTTTTCTTAATGTATTTGTAGGGACACATAACTGAACTCTACATAATAATTCTGGACAGTCTATAATTCCATTGGCTATATTACTTAAATAAATTATTGCTTATCGTCACTGTAACTCTCATCCGAGAAACAAACAAAAATAATTACTTCATTCTGTTGATAAAGGAATAAAATTAATAACAACTAACCACGACAATGTTCGTTAAGTTAATGTATAAAACGATTCTGTGATATGAGTACTGAAGTTTAGCAAAAACAAGGAAAAATTATAAATAAATAAAAATTTATTTACTTGTAATCTTAAACCAAATTACTAGGTTAGAGTAGACAGTGGAGATAACAAACTACTCGAATTTAGTTACATTACGAAAAGATGGATACAATACTGCGGAGATCTGTATCGTGATATAAACATAAATGCAAGTTCTGTAAATACCAAGCGATCATTAACAATATTATTATTATAAAAATTAAAATGAGTGCAACAATTCTCTTCAATATCATCGCATTGCCTCCATCAAATACTTGAGTGTATTTAAATTTGAAATTGGAATGGCTCAAGCTTTGTGAATGTGCTATCTCTTAATACGTTGTGAATTTAATCGTAACATGTTGTTTATTGGTACTGAAAACATTTCATAATTATATATTAAATATAATATCGGAGACACACATTGCATACTATGACTTACATGAGAAAAAACAATTGACAATATGTTTAAAAACATATCAACATATGTATCGACGTAATTTAAAATAAACTCTTCTTACACGGAGTTAGTTACGATTGTCTATAAGAATACATCAATTGTTATTGACTTTTAAAGGTGGTCTATCATCGGTCTTCTTCAGTTTTTATAAGCGGTTGGCTCTGACTCTTTTTTGAGTAATACAATACTATGAAATAGTGCCTCATTTTTTATCAATAATTTTACCTAGCCCAAATTATAATGTAATGCAATGTGCAGGTCAAAAAAAGACTAGTTCAATAGCGAACTTTAAGTACAGTCTAACTTACAATTCCCACAGATTACATCTCTTTATTGTTTTGTAAATGTTATATTTAACTTAATATTCATTTTACTATTTTCATAAATAGAATACGAAATATTTTACAAATTTTTTTTATTGTAGCACGGCAAAATGACTACACTTTGCCTGAGGGTCAGCACAGTACAATCTAAAAACAATGGCGACCGCATAGGCAATATGCATAGGCTGATCCCGAAACGCGACCCGCAGAAGCGAATCGCTATGACGGGCTTTTTCGCCATATACATGGTGGTTGCGACCCAGTCAGGCTGTTAAGCCCTACCACCCCGCATGCGCCATTGTCTCGTTCGTTATTCAGCAGGGCGCACCACGTGCAGGTGGGGTTTGCTTGGGTGTCTCAAGTCTTATGACGTTATTCGACACCCCCCTTACACCCCAAAAATATACGTAATACCACAACTTCTGTGTGACTTTTTTTTCGACATCACGAATATTACGTTTAGAAAAGATTCATCTGTCTGTATGTCGGAATTCAACTCAAAGATTAAACAATTATAACATTATCAATTTAAATGAAATTTCGTAGACGAGAAGTATCAGGTCATTGTGAAATAAATATATTGTTTCATTGTGATAGGGAATATAAGTATCAGTCGGGGAAATCGTAAAAAAAAATAATGTCCACAGATTTCATGAACTTTTATACACGGAAAGCATACACCACTCTGCAACTTGTACTCAATAGGATTGTCTATAATCTTAAAACGTTTCAACATGCTTCAAGCAAACAGCGATTGTTTGCAATCGTACTAGAACTGTTGTCTACTAAAACAATGTCAACAATTTCAATCGGAAGGCTTCCTGAACTAGAATTGCAATAAATAAACAAATTAAGGACGTACAATAATATTTTATTACATTTTTCAAATTAAACTATTTATTTATAGATGGTTTTTTTTTATATCAAGGGAGGCAAACCAACAGTGTCACCTGATGTTAAGTGATCACCGCCGTCCATAGACACTAGATCCATAGATCCTTTGATAGGTGAGATGGGGCAGGAGTGGGGAGAGAAGGTAGGGGCTCTCACTGACCGAACGAAACGCAACAACGCAAGCATTATACCTTCACGTCAGTTTTCTGTGAGAGGGTGGTACTACCCTGAGCGAGCCGACCCATTCATGCTGAAACCAATAATAACTTCAGTGTGGCTCTACCACCTACGAAAAGTTAGATCTAAAGTTAATTTACATTATGAAATATGTAGACTTGGATGTTTTATGTATCGTTGGAGATCTTAATTTAATTTTTTTTAAAATCAGTTTCTTTTCGCTTTGTCTTAATTTCAAAATATTGTTTATTAGAACTACCACAGCGCCGGAGGCCCACCTCCCTTCCCCTCTCCTCTTTCCTCTCCCTCTTCCTCCCCTAACCCGTCCTCCAAAGGGTGGCAAGGCACTTGCGACTCCTCTGGTGTTGTTAGTGTCCATGGACGGTAGTGATCACTTAACAGCAGGTGACCCACCTGTTCGTTTGCCAGCTGTGACATACATAGAAAAAAAACACAATAATTGAATGCTAGGACCACTCACTCGTGCTTTGAAAAATATTTGGAAGCGCAAATTAATCAACTTGATTAGACCTCGAGTATTCGCATGTTTGTTCCTCGTACAAGATTTACTTTTGTGTAATTAGGGCAAATGACATTTCTGTATTTTGGGTTTTATATATATATATAATATATATTACTTCGGAATTAAATGATTACGGGTGATTTATTAAAAAAAAAAATATAGCTTATAATTAAAAACGAGATTAAAGAACAAACCATTAATATCGTAGTTCGTAATGAAAGTGACTGATTAGATCTCTTTTTTAAAGTCTTATTTTATTTTATAAGTGTTGTTTTTCGCCTCTGTTTGCTTATTTCCTTGGTTCTTCTAAGTTACTCAAAGGATTTAATACGATTGTCTCTATCGTTTAGAGGACCTATTCCAGGGCTATATGTATAGTACTTATATACAGGGGTACGTGCTTTAATTTGGCAAAATTAAACTCAAATTATTTTATAGTTCCTAAAGTGAAGAACACATGTAATATGTACTTTGTAAGGTATGAAATAAAGGGATCTTTTATTTTTTGTGTTAAACTCATATATTCTGTTCTATCGGTGTTTTTCCTTATAACAGAAGTTATAGAGAATTTAACATAATAAATGTACAATATAATTATAACATTTATGTATACGTAGCAAAATACTTAAATTGATCGAGCTAGTAATGGGCTTTGACCGGGTAAGGGGTATATTGCACAAAGGAAACACTTGAAGTTTAATGACCTTAGAGCGCTACGGTTGTCGGTACAAGTAACATATCGTACTTAACTAGGTAATAAAGTGGTAGTGAGGATATAATATAAATCTGCATGTATATTAATGTGTTCTAAATAAGCACACTTATATCTAAACAGGAGATTGTAAATGGGATGGGATCCGTGAGACGTTCTTTTTATTGAATATGTTAATCCCTTATTTGTATTGGCAACATATCACAAAACACAATGCACAGGATTAAAACATCATTATATAAAACTATAATTGGTCTACGCATAAGCAGTTTTGATCGAAGAGTGGGATAATACTTACTGGAAGTATATCGATGTAATGTCCGCCGATTGAGTTTAATCCCATGCATTTAACGTATTACCGAATTCTGGTATACACGTTTGATCTTAACTACAAATATCGATAGGACTGCGGCGATGTTCGAGAAATGTCCCTGAAGTATCGCCATCTAGCGGGGAAATATAGGACTATAAATTTATTGGTGTTTAATATTTGTAGCCGTTATATGCTGTGGTGAGGTCATGTGTCACCTCCGATAAACGAATTCGCTCAATAGCGGGTTAATTACATGTTTCTGAATTATATTTACGTAGGGCTAGTCGTCTTATAAACCATTTGATCCTAACTGCTCAGATGGCCATCGCACGTGTCACCTGATTCATTTGCTTGTAGACCCTGATTCGAATCGTACAGAAAATTCGTTACTTCAATTTTTGCGTATCATTGTAGTGATTGTCATACTTATAATAAAGATTTTATTATTTACAACGTAAAATATATACTTTCATCCACTACACCGAGCTAGCACCGAGATACAATCAAAATATACTTTATTCAATTTAGGCCCTGAGAAGGCGCTTATGAACGTCAAAGCTACCACCGGTTCGGAAAACAACCCAATCATCGAGAAGAACCAGCAAGAAACTCGATCTGGTTTATTCTTTTATGTTATATATTTTTACAATAACATAAACATTCACATTCGATATTAGTGGATGCACAGAGAGGGCGTCATTTCCAGACGTCACAATCGTTCACATGATCCACCCTATAATAGCCTTTAGATATTAAATTCCGCTTGACATGGTTCTTGAACTCACTATCCGGCAAACCGGTAATATGTTTTGGGACTTTGTTATAAAACCTAACACTATTACCTAAAAAAACTGTTTTTGGATTTAGTGAGTTTGAAGCATGGAATGACCAATTTGTTGCTGTTTCTAGTATTTAAATTATGCTGGTATTTTACCAGATCCAGCATATCTAAGTTTTTGCGGACATACAATAAATTATCAAGTTAAGGTACCGAATTCCTGAAACTTACTTTTTAATGATTCGTGAGGCCTCATATTATAAATTGCTCGAACAATATTCTAACGAGTAATGACATTTAATTTGAACTTCAAGTATACTGAGGATAGGCATTTTAAAGTTAATATATACGTTCTGTATTTATTTAATTTCATTCAAACAGTGAGCTAATGTACCAGCATGTATAAACAAAGTCGAAGCAACGATCATAGAGGTTATCATATAGTTTGATATACCTATTACTGTGTAAATACGACGCAGAACCTTGACTCTCTCGATACCACAATATCTAGGTACTTTAGATTGGTTTTTTTAATATACTATTGCGCTTGGTGCTGTTACCTAGAAACTCATCAATAATTATTGGAGTGAAACCCTCTTTAGGCGCGTTGAGCGGTATTTTTGGCAGGAGGTAAATTTATAATTTTGCGTCATGACATGCTACGTAATTGATTAACATTGATTAATAGACTTTATAATGTATATAATTATTGTTTCGAGTTTTTTATAGTAGCACGGTAAAGTGACTGCACTGTGCCTGATGATAAGCACAGTACAATCCAAAACCAATGGCGACTACCGAGTGACACAGTATCCATCGTCGGTCGCCGCTGTCATGCCGGCCTGCGAAAGGCTTGATATGCACAGACTGATCCCGAAACGCGACCTGCAGAAGCGAATCGCAATTACGGGCTTTTTCGCCATATACATGGTGGTCGCGACCCTGTCAGGCTGTAAAACCCTACCACCCCGCTTTCGCCATTGCCTCGTTCGTGAGTGCGAAAGATATGAAAACCAAATACTAATGTTAATAATTTCAATAAACAAATTCTCAAATTTAAATATAGCCATTCACACTAAATTAATTGATTGTTACAATTTACCTCCTACAGATTGTACAATACAAGTATTAACATAAGAAAATATAATACATAAATTCTGAATGACAGGTATAGTGTTTTAATATATTTATCGTGATACTTATTCAAATGACAATATTGTTTTCATGTTTTCTTTAAAAACATACGTCTATTTCTTGCGCGTATCAACATACGTCATTGGGAATGCTGATCAATAGATGCATTTCGTTCGCTACCTACAATACAATACCTACAATAATACATTCACATAGAATACAATTTCATAACTTCATATTTAAATACTAACATTAAATATATAATTAACTATAGCAGTTACGTCCGACATACAATGCTTACGGAAGCAATTATGAAATGCGCTTAGAAAATACTTTTTTTTATGTCATAGGTGGCAAACGAACAGGTGCGTCACCTGATGTTAAGTGATCACCACCGTACATGGACACTAACAACACCAGAGGAGTCGTAAGTGCGTTGCCACCCTTTGGAGGGAAGAGTTAGGGAAGGAAGAGTGAGAGGAGAGGCGATGGGTGGGCCTCCGGCGCTCTCACTGACCGAACGAAGCCCAACAATGCAAGCACTGTTACTTCACGTCGGTTTTCTATGAGAGGGTGGTACTACCCCGGGCGAGCCGACTCATTCGGGCTGAAACCAGTAATAGTTTCAGCGTGGCTCTACCATAATTGAAAATTAATATTAAACATTTAATCCAAAACAAGTGATTTATGCGATGTGGAGTTGTAAAAATTTTTGTTTAGGATTCTATTACAATGTAACCTCGAATAACAAATCTGAAGTGAATTTAAAAATATTATACCGAGTAATTCGTTACAATGGGGCTTAGTATACCTATAGAGGTTAGGTTGGACTACGATTCGTTTTAACAAGGTAAGAAGACTTATTTACTAACCTCATTTGCTTACCCTGTTAAAGCGAACGATTTAAAGAACGCTTCTTTGATAAAATCAGTTAGGTAGGAAGCCATAGAGCGTCTGAGCGTAGAATATTATCTACACAGATATTAACTCCACGTCACTTTACAGCATCCTTCAGAGGTAGTTTTCGATACAACTCTAGTAAGTGCTGTAATTATATACCACCGCCTATAAGATCTGCAACTAATTTAATTAAATTCAAAAATAAATTAAGAATGTTTTTACTCGACACCCAGGCGTGGTTCGAAAATTATAATTTGGACGTCTCGCTGATATAATCCCATTACCTTTTTTTATTCTTTATTTATTCATTAATTTATATACCTCACCTATTTAATACTTTGATTCTTATATGAATATCTAGTTATATACATACATATACTTATACATAATAAAATTCACAATTATAGTGTTATTATAGTATTATTAGCAGACCCGGCGGACGTTGTCCCGCCTTGATAATAAAAACCTTGACAAATTATATACTTAATCCTTCCTCATGAATTACTTTATCTACTGTTGAAAACGGCATGAAAATTCATTTAATAGTTTTTGAGTTTATCGCAAACAGACAGACATATGTGGCAAAGGACTTTGTTTTATTATATGAAGTGACTAGCGGTATCACCAGCTCCGCATGCGTTTTTTTTTAATTGTATTAAAGAAATATGCAATTGTGAGACCATGTACAATTATTCTTATATGTTTTTTTTTTCGAACTGACTACGCTATTGACCAGGCAAGGTCTTAACAGCTTCACCGGACTACGGTCTTTCTTATATGTTACCATGGTTACTAAGTTATGTAGACTAAAACCCGGTAAATAAAACAAAATGGCTGCCAGATCTACCTAAAAGACAATATAATTCAAATTACATACATAGATCAGATATATGAATTTCAATTATGTTTATTCTTGGAGTCCAGTACATCGGACGTCTTACGCACATGTTTACAGTGAACAACATATTTTTGCTAAATTTTATGCGAAGTTGCGAGTACTAGCTAGTCTAAAATAGAATAACCTAAATTACTTCCTAGTAGGTCAACTATCTGGCAGTGAAAGTCCCGTGAAAATCAGTCGAACCGTTGTGGAGATAGCATTGCGAACGAAGCAGCTGTTAACAGGTAGTCTAATTTAGAGTAGCCTAAGTAACCCGTTGTAATTTTAGCTATCTGCCAGTGAAATTCCCGTCAAAATAGGTCCAGCCGTTTCGGATATTACCTGGAACAAACAGACAGACAGACATTCTAACAAAAATTGTAATAATTGTATTTTTGTTATCAGTAGCTACCATAACTACTCTAACTACATACTACGATAACTTATTATCAAAAAAAAATTTTTTTCATATTACATGCAGACACTTCATTTTTATTATATGTATATAGATAGATAGATAATTATAGCTAAAAGATATTTACTGCAGTAGACACATGCTGCAAGAGCGGGAAAACTTATTAAAATCACGATTTTTTTATTAGGAATGGCAAATGGAGATAAAACTTGCCGCTGCCACTTACAGTAACGTCTCAAGACTGTAGAGACGTTAAATTACTTTTTAATCTTTAAAATATCATGTCCTTTCTGCTATAAACCGCCTGTAAAATTGATATAAGTTTTAATATTTTTCTTTCAGTGGCATTTAGTAAATATGCATCCTGCAATTTTGATAAAGTACTTTCTTCGCAGTTTCGCGGTTCAATATTTCGTTTTTGAATGTGAATAATCTAAATACAACACAAGAGTTCCTACTTGAATAAAATTCATATAGCTGGTATGGTGAAGGGATTATATTGAAAGCCGCAATGAAAAGTCATTGGTTACAAACTTATTTATAAGCGTATTATAATAAAAGTGGAGATTAAATATTGGGGCAATATATGTTCGACTGATATTGTCTGTGTGTCACACGATGTTTTAAAAGTACTCCACAGTGTCCCGTTGATCAAAACATATTTTATCTCATTATTAATCTCAACAATATTTGCTCTTATTTGCATTAAACTGTACAAACGATTGAATTTTAATGTAACTACACAATTTTAAAGTATAGTAAACAATTAAAAGTGTTTGTTATATTTTAAATACCTTCCTAATCTATACTAATATAATAAAGAGGTAAAGTTTGTGAGTTTGTGACGTTGTAAGGGGTAATCTCAGGAACTACTGGTCCGTTTTGGAAAATTCTTTCAGTGTTATATAACTCATTTATCGGGGAAGGTTATAGGCTATATATCATCACGCTAAACCGCATAGGTGCGGAGCACAGATGAAGAATGTTTCAAAATCGGGGTATTTATTCCTCTTGAGAGCTTCCGCTACGTGTTAACGTTAACCCATAGTAACTATTTCACGCGAACGAAGTCGCGGGCAGAGGCTAGCTTCATATAAATTCAATAAATAGAAAGATTTTAGCCAAGCGTTTCGATAATATACGTTCACACTTATGTTTCGTTATCCACCTTTTTAGAAATGAGCTTGCATTACATAATCACAACTGTTTGAGAGCTCCTTCCAATGGCGTAATTAGTTTCTCAGTATAAAGTAATTATAACCTTTTGAGTCAAGTCAAGACGGTATCTTTAATCGTTTCCCGTGAGCGCACGTTCTCTCTCAGTTTCAGATTTACTATACTATTTAATACTGTAATATTGAACGAATTATATTTTATATTAAGTGATACCCGCGACGTCGTCCGCATTGTTTATTGTCTTAAAAGTATATATTATATAGAGTGGAAAAACGACATGCGAAAATATACTTACAAAATCTCTTCACATCGTATGCACGTGCACCACACCGCTTACCCCACTACTCCACCGAAAGAAAATAACATAAATGAAAGCATAATGCTTATAAAAATCGTAGTTCTTAAAACTGAAATGAAATATTTTATATTGACCCTTTTGCACTCGAAGGCGCAGGAGCGGAGCCATTTAAAATGTTGGTGACCGTCATTTGTCAACAACCATAAACAAGTTTTCGCACGCGGTTTCACTAGCGTTAATATAGATTTGAACTATCCCTCAGGAGCAGTACTTTACTTTCTATGTTAAAAATACCCTATGTTATTTTCCGTACCCGAGAAAACGTGTATGCAAAATTTCACGATAATCGGTTTAGTAGTTAAGACGTGTCATAAACAAACAAACTCACTTACGAATTTATAATATAAATAAGGGAGTAAGAGTGAACATATCGTGACATTTTTTTAGATAAGTACCAAGTGTTTTCTATACAACACTAAAAAAAATATATATATATCCAGTACTTTCTGAGTGATGCACGTACGACTCTTATAACTTTATTTATATAAACAAGATTCCATTTATTTTACAGTCGCCTTACGGATCGATAGCAATTTCTCAATAATTAAATTTGGCAATTAATATCATAAAAATATACTGTATTATAACGCCCACAGTGAAAGCTAAACTATTGTATTTATTCACATTGTATTTCTTTATTTCACAGTTTGCCCGGTCCTACACGATTACCTTTTGAAATTTTTATGGTTCCCTAAAATAGTAAAATTACAATATGTGAATTAAAACATAAAGTACTCGTTTATATCGTTGGTTTAAGTAATAGAACCGATAAAAACATTTTAAAATAAATGCCAGTATCTTGAGAGCATCAGTATCTATCAGTTGGTAGTTTTCATTTTTTCTTGTCGTAAATTGCATCCGGCTCCGCAGCAAGGGCATTACCGTCGTACTGAATAAGATTCTCCCCTGGAGTTTATAACACAGTTGAAAGGTTTATTAAACTTGCAACAGAAATGCATAAAATCGTCTTACTAAAGTTTTAAATCTAGATATCGTTGTCGCGCCTGTCTGTTTTCTTCGTTTTTAAAACTACGGAATGGTTTTTAATACAATTTCGCTTTCGTTTAGAGAATTCTTTTCGGAAGGTCTATATTTGTAATTTAAATATATATTTCTAAGTTCATTTGAACACCATATATAAACAAAAATAATTACTTAATTGACTAACCACATGGTATGAACAATGAAGTTTGACATATTCAAACTCTCCAAATGAGACTGAAATACAGGCGAATAATAATTTAATTGAAGCTATATCTGCTCTATATAACAACGATGTTTGAATTTTGATTCATTACTGTTGATTTTAAATAGTAACTGAAATTATTGTCCTTGAAAGAAATGTTTAAAAGAGTGGTTTTCAGAATTTTGATCTTTCCACGAAAGTTAATGGTGTGGGATATGTAATAAATTTTTATTTAATGTTCGAATTACTTATATCTATTAAAACACACATATTCCAGTATTTTGAACGCATCTTACAACTATATTACATTTATAGTTCCAGTTCATAAGTACTCCTCAATAATGTGTTTTTAACTTTAACCGTATTATTACAAAAAAGTTAAATACGTATTAAATACTTGGTTTAAAAAGGTTTCGTAACAAATGCACCGCGCTCGCCCGAGGCAAGTTCGCGTTATCCTTTTTCACAAGTCTAACCTAACGTAACCAAAGCGAGACAAAAGAGCAAGACGGCGAACATTCAGCGACCGCGGTTCATTTAATACGAGACCTTTTTAAAGCCAGGGTTCAATACGTATTTAACTTTTTTATAGTAAAACCGTATACCTTTTGCAGCGACATTTTTGTTTACTGTCAAAAGTTATTACTTCGTCTTCAATTTTATTTTTGGCAACCATTCCTTTAGTACACTATTACTGCCATTGTCAAATGAGTATCGATATTACAAGTTTCTTGGTATAATTTCAATGAACTAACAAGATGGCCGCCATCTTGTTAGAACTTTCCTGGGAGTTTTTGTGGCAAGTCAGAATCCATGCTCCGTGGTATTATTTCAGATCCACTTTCCTTGTACACAATAACCAAACTACATTATGTAAACCACCAACATTACACAATATAGAGCCATATAACACAAGATTATGGATAAAATATAAAGACCATTACATGGCATTTAAAGATCCCGCCAAAAAAACCGTTATTACATTTATTGAGTGACATGTTAACAAAATTCAATAAATAAAAAATGCACATAGACAAGAGTTTAATCGTATTTTTCTCGATTGTAGGCTATTAGAATATACCGATATAATTGTTGTAAATAATGATACAGTTCGCGTATTGTGCCCCTGTCAATATAATTACGAACGACTCGTCAAGGATGAACTGGGTGATATTTACATTGTTTTGTTATCTCAATATAATGAGCAAACATATTCAGATCCGTCAAACTTCTGTTAATTAATACTGTTAATTATTAATACATGTTATCTATAGGAATCGAAACATAATTGCTAAATTAACAGACTAAAGGTGTTTTTTTAAGATTTCATTAATGTGTTTTATAGGTACTTTAAACATAATTTACCTTTGTGAATACAAATAATTATATCTATCTTATGTCCATACTTTATAGACATTTGTGAAAAAACAATTGCTGGTGTCTTGGAATAAGTAATACATTACATTTCAATCATTTTTAGAAATGTATGTCTATCTATTTATTTGAACACGCATCACTACTAAAGTACTGCATCTACGAGAACTTCACGAAGTCTCGATCCGATCTCTCTTAACATGCGTGTTTGCGCCCACGCTCGCGAGTTTCTCCCTCACGCCGCCGTGAAGGATGGCGCCTCATTCGACCCCGCACATACGTCGTGTCTCTTCTAGTAACATCTCGAGCCTAGGACGTCCCCGAATTGAACCCTCGAGCTGTTACTATCGCGATACAGTGACTCACCTACATCACTTGTACACACATGAGATCACCTTACATGCGTAGTGGAAAGGCGTTTTTTCCCTTAATCGAACTGAATCGAGTAGATTAAGTTCTGAGTGGCTTAAGCGCTCGTCTTAGTAGTCCGGTGAAGCTATAAAGGCCTCACAAGGCAAATAAATAACGTAGTCAGTTCGAAAAAAAAAGATCCTCACGAAGAAATCGTAAAGAATATCCTCGAGTAACATTTAATCTTAGTTTCATTAAATTCAGTCCACTCTAACTCTAAGCTCAAATTATAGCACATTAAACTCGCGGTCACTAAATAATAACAAGACTATTATACTTTGGACAAGTAATATCTTCAAAATGCAGATTATTAAAATATTTACACACCGGTAGCGAATATGTCCTACTAAGGCCGAGTTGGTCCATTTATTTTAAAATTATAACAATTTCTTTAAGGTAAGTAAGATTGATGATGGAACGACTACGGAAGGTTCTCTAGATACTAGACACAGATTTTCGTTTTAAATACTAGTAGCTACAAGTGGTACTGAGAAACTACAACAATTAGTGGCTTCGGGCACGATCCTTACCGAATTAACAGACTCCTAAGATTTGACTCTACTTCATTCGAAGTTTGGGCGCTACTCCACTGAACTATAACCGCTTCACATCATATTGTGTTTATTTATTTACAGGCTTTTCTAGCTTGCAATGTTTGTTAGATTGTTTAGGCCAAATCTTGCAGGCTAAATTAAAACTAGGTCCTTTAGGTTTATGACTTTGCAATTCTGCATGTTTGTCCAGTCCTGGTGACAATACACGAAAATGAAATAAAAACGAAATGGCAAAATTCAGAATGGATGCCACGCGCATTGAACAATAATCCGATTAAGCTTTTCAGAGCAACTGTATAGAAGCCTGTTCTTTTTTTTAAATTAAACATTTAGTGATTTTAATATTATAACAAATATTATAGCAAAAGCGAAATAATACATTCATTTTCACAAATAGATTAAGAAGGCTATCTGTAATTCTCAGATAAAAAATTATTTTTAAACTATAATAATAATATCATTTATTTCAGACTCATCGTTACATCCATATTTGTGGGTACAATTACAGTTTTAAAAAAATTAGTATTAGTAATAATAATAATAAAACAGAAAAATAAATTATAAACAAAAACACAGAACACAGGATATAACATTAAGTGGTAGGTCCGAGTGGAACCTCTGGTGATGGTGGAAATTCACTGTACGACTGCATGTAGCCGTATCCAGCGACCCAGCATCGGAGAGTCCCACCGGTCCATCAGCGCACGTAGTATGCTGTTGGGGCTGTCACGCGTGCGACACATAATAAAGGCTCACCGTTTGCGCATAATCGCCGCAAAGCCGTCAATATCAGCATCCGCAAACATCGCGGAGGCGCTGCAGTGGCGCGGCAGCCCCATCAGCACCCGGAAAACGTTATTATATTGAACGCGCAAATCACTGTATGCCCGCTGCGTATAGTCAACCCACAGGCTGCAAGTGTAAAAGGACTGACAGTACGCTTTAAAAAGCGCAAACTTAACAGTCTCTGTACACCGTGAAACCGTACCGGCCAACATATTGCATCGGACAGACAACGCCCTGCGCTCCCTATCCACGAGCACATTATCCTTAAGGTCCTCGGTGACCCAGTGGCCCAAATACTTAAATTGCTCGACTTTGTTTAGAGCTGTACCACATAAAGTGAAATTCGGAACGAGAGTATATCGTTTGTTATCCGGCCCGCAAATTATTATTTGAGCCTTCGTATAGCGCCGATGGAAGGTTTCAGCAGCACCATATCATCTGCGTAACTGATGTTATTCATACACACACCGTCTATATGACACCCAATGCCGGTGTTGCTGAGCTCGTCAATCAGTCGGTTAACGTACAGATTGAAGAGCGTAGGAGAGGTTAGTTCCCCCTGCCTCGCCCTGCAATTCAGTCCGTACTCCTCCGAAAGAAAACCTGCTCACCTTACAAAATTTTTTTGGTTCTTATACCAATACATAAACAATAACACGATTTCTCCAGGTAGACAAGTTTCATGCCTTAATCTATCCCAAAGAATATCGTACGAAGGCTTTCGATAAATCAAGATAAACAGCATATATTGGGGTCTTTCTACTCGTGTAATACTGCACAGTTCGCTTGAAGCACAGGATAGCACTCTCGGTGGAAAGACCGGGCCTGAATCCAAACTGAGTGTCATTTAGCGAGACGTGTTTGTCCAAGTGCTGGCTCAGCAGAATGTCCAGTACTTTAGCGGCCAGAGAATGTGGCTAGAGAAATCGGTCTATAATTGTTTATATCGAATACATCACCAGTTTTATTTTTGACGATTGGTATAACTATAGTACGTATTCGTTTGTTAGGCAGGTGGGAGTGGCCCAAACAATGGGGAAAAAACACAGAAAGCACTCTGGATAGGTGTACACCAGCGTGCTGCAGGTGCTCGATGCTAAGTCTATCGTGACCCGGGGATTTACCCCTTACCATGCCTTTAATAACCGCTAACACTTCCTTCGTAGTAAAAGTAACAATACGCTCACCACCATCCTCAGCATCGGGCTCCTGCCGCGATAGCCCCAGGGCAGAGTCCACCTTGAAATAGTGGGAGAACATAGTGGCAATCTCGCTAGGCTCTTGCACTCCCGCCACGTTGACGGGAAGGCCCAGCTTATGATTCATTTCATTAATGTTTTTCCGTAACTAACCGAATTTTTTCTTTGAGTATAGTTCAGCTATTATACTCATTTTTACCTGTTGTTGATTGTTTTGACACCATTTTAATTTTGATTTAAAAGGTCGTCTACTTTCACACATATCATTATAGAGACGATCAGCTCCTGGCTTACCCCCATACAGCCAAGCCTGAAATCATAGCCGAGCCCTCCCATGAGCATCACGGACGTGTCTATTCCACCCGGTAATGTATTTCCCTCTACGCTTCTCTATAGTATTATAACTATATATACCAGCCTCCGACAGTATAGAAACAATCTCGTCATACATGTTATTTAACAGGATTTTATGACTTTTATTACAACACATATAGTCAGCGCAGTGTCTTAGTTCTAAAGGAAAATCAATATCACGAAGCCTATAGTGACAAACATTTAAATATTTCGCTATCTGAGACGAATCACGGTCACCGCAGATAATTTTATTAATACCAACAGTAGGTACACATAACTTTGGAATAACTAAATTAAAATTACATATTGCATTCGTCCTGGAATTAAGTCATATATGGTGAAAATTGAGTTTATCGAAGTTTGAATATAAAGTTAACAACAAACACAATTTAAACGGGATCGCAAACATACGGTAGGCCCTTTTATTTTTATTTCATTCAGCGTAAAAATAAAACACTATTTCAAACCTATTTAAAAAAGATAACATTGTAAAAGTAAATATTATGATGTTTCAACGCTTGCTTCGTTAACGAAGTTAAAAAAGTGCGCGGAACTATATTATTTTGTCTTTTTTCCGGGAAGGGCGCGATATTGCTTTTTGCGTAAAAACTGACCCGAAATACGCATTCTAAAAATGTTTGTCTAGTCGTTTGTTTTTTTGTCCAAGTTAAAATTATAAATGTATAGTTTTTACGGAACCTTCTATAGCAGGTAGATTATTTTTTGAGTAATTTAGATAGTTACAAGTAATTAATTACGTTTTTCTAATAACGAAGAAGTAATGATAAAATTACAATAAAAGAAGGTAAAAATACTTTTAATGCAGATGAAATACGTAGTTTGCAATTAACATAATATTTACGTGTACAAAATCGTATCAGTATAGTAAGTATCAGTTAATCTTTGAGAAACATCCAAAATATAAGGATTTAAAAAAATCGCTCTTACATGTACAGGGAAAAATTAATCGAAGTAATCACCCATGCAATCAATGCATCTTTGCCAACGCAGTGGCAGTTTATTGATGCCCTTCTTAAAGAAATTGCTCACAGTTTCCTAAAATGTTAATGTACATTAGTAAATCTATACCTTACCTTTTTTTAACTATGCTACGGATTTATGATACGGTTTTCACTATAATTTAGAGAATTTCTTTCGATAGCTACAACACGTATATATGAAATTGATGCAAAGTATAGAAAAATGTATCTAATGTAGTTGTAAGAAAGACTCGAAACGCTGGCTGAACCTTATGAGATACATTAAAATCATTACTTACACAGTATTAGTTAGTTACTACATTACTACGGTATTATAGTTTACATATTAGGAATGTATAATATATGCTTATAATAAAGGGCCAATGGTATATGTTTATCTTCTAAAGATAACATTTTTATCTTTAACACCAGCTGTTCCCGAGACTTTGTCCGCGTGGAATAGGAAATAAACAAGACTGAAACATTCCTCATGGATGCTCTGCTCCTATTCGTCTTAGCGTGATGATATAGCCTACAGCCTTCCTCGATAAAAGAACTATCTAAGACTGAAAGATTTTTTCAAATCGGACCAGTAGTTCCTGAGATTAGCGCGTTCGACTAATTTGTTTATTTGCTACGTTATTTCGACCAAAGGAATCCTTAATTAACTAATTCTTATCTAATGAAATAAATCAGTTATATTAACCAATCAATGTAGATTATAATTGTCAGATAAAGCAATCATTTCTAAAAGAAAATACCACAAATAAAAAAAAAACGCATCAAAGAAAAAAGGTATGTGTCAAGATTTTTACGTATTATTTTTATGACATGATTTTATGGTGATAGAGCCACGCTGAAACTATTACTGATTTCAGCATGAATGGGACGGCTCGCCCGGGGTAGTACCACCCTCTCATAGAAAACCGACGTGAAGTAATAGTGCTTGCACTGGTGCATTTCGTTCGGTCAATGAGAGCGCCGGAGGCCCACCTCCCCTCCCCTCTTCTCTCCCTCCCCTAATCCCTTCCCCCAAAGTGTGGCAACGCACTTGCGACTCCTCTGGTGTTGTTAGTGTCCATGGACGGTGGTGATAACTTAACAGCAGGTGATCCACCTGTTCGTTTACCACTTATGACATAAAAAGAAAAAAACACTGATAAGCTGTAAAAATCAAAGCGCCAAAAAATGAATCTCAATAATTTAGTTACTTATCTACATATTGCACCCATGCGAAGCCGGGCCCTGTCACTAGTATTTTTAATCAGTTTGTTTTCTCGCACAAATATATTTCAAATTAACAATATAGTGGGAGAGAGATGTGGCCGCAATTTGATACGAGTTACTTTCCTTCCCGTTGACGCATTCGGTATTGGCATGATCATGTTATAAATTCGTAAAGACTTTTCATGTCATGATCTAGATGCAAGTAAGAAAGAGTCGCAGTAATTTCAAAGTCCGTTGAAAGCCTTGAGATATTTGATGGCAGACGCCAAGATCCACCAACCCAAAATGTCGAATGAAGATATATAAAGATTTCTTACAAAATATTAAATGCTATACTCTCTTCAAATCAAATCTAGAGCGTTCTTAAAGATGTTCAAAGTTTGCACAGATGTGTTATCGCAAAAGACGGATGCTATCATCAATCATGTTAAAGTGATCAAAATATTGTCCTACAATACCCATGTCCAGTTAATATTTGTGTCGTGTGGACGTAAACTGTAATTAGTGTGCACAGTCTATCTTGTAGGAATTCTGTTCTCTTATTATAAGCAATAATAACGTTTTTAGTGCAAAGAGATGCGAATGTTAAGGTGGATGTGTGGTGTGACTAGAATGGATAAAATTAAGAATGAGTATATCAGAGGAAGTTTGAAAATAGCACCAGTAACAGATAAGTTGTGGAGTAATAGGTTAGCATGGTATGGGCATGTTATGAGGAGAGATGAAAACCATGTAACTAGAAAAGTGTTGAGTATATTTGTGGACGGATATACGAGTAGAGGAAGACCGAAAAAGGCATGGATGGACTGCGTGAAAAATGATATGTGCGTAAAAGGTGTGAATATTGAGATGACATTTGACAGGAGAGAATGGAAAAAGAAAAAACATGTTGTGCCGACCCTACTTAGGTGAGATAAGGGTAATGATGATGACTCACGACACGTTATCTATACTAATATTATAAAGAGGTAATATAAAGTTTGTGACGTTGTAATATATGCATATGTTTAACTTTTATATTGAAGTCACAAAAAGTAGTTTTTATAAATGTTTACCGCCGGCACGGGTCAGCTAGCGAAAAGTATAAATATAGCATAAAAAAAGAATATATTTGAATTTGCAATATCGTAAGCAAAAATGTGTTTTCATAATTTATATTGTTAATATATAGATGATTAATTTTATCCTCCAATTTCGCTAAATTAGTGTGTCTACCCTGAGGCTAGTTTACATATCTAGTTTAACAAACCCTGTGATGCTTCGCGCTTGGCGAAACTTATCGGGAAGGATACGTATGCAGGGGCAGAATACAAGACTACAGCATGTTTCGCTGCGCTCTTAACGGCCTCATTTCCAATAGAGTTGGCGTGACTTTTAAACCATATGATGTGTAAAATGTAAGGTTCGTGTTGGAAATTAGTAGGCTTGTTTTGTTTTAATCGCGCAAAGCCTTTATGGCTGGTTTAGAATCATAGAATATGGACAGATGTAAGTACAGGTGATTAGAGTTAGTCTAAGAACAGGTTTTGTATATAGCAAAAAGTTCCTTCTGAAAGACTGAACACGAGCTATGTATTTTAATTATTTTGATATTTAGCAATTATTGGACACCCATACACGCCAATAAAACCGCTCCTACGTAGGAATCTTAATAATAATATGCTGTGGTGATATCAGTGTGATGCTTGCGAGTTTAATTTCTTCGAGTACATTTACCTCTAGAACCTCAAGCTTGAAAGCTATGAGTTCTACTAGAACTAGTATGAAAATAAGTAGATAAGAAAACTTTTACGATGAAGTCTTCTCTTATCATCATATATATCATTTTACACAGAAACTCTACCATCTTGAAATCTACATACCGTAACTAAATACTATTTATTTTGAAATTCGATGGCAGTATATTATTATAGAAAGATTGAAAGTTCCGATATGTTTAAATGGACGTTGGTAAATCGGAGGTCGATAAACTCCAACACTGATTGACACTTCACCCAGAAAGTTGACGTCCATAATATTTCTCATGGAGACGCTACACTATATTTTGATTTTATTATATATTGCAGTTTAACGCGAACGACGTCGCAGGCGGTTCGTAGTATGTAATAGAAAAGGAGACCATTAATTATCTTGAAGACTTATACATAGTTTTGAAATGTACCGTAATATAAATACTCTTTATTAAATAATATTAATAAAGCATTTACAATTAATTAGTGGTCTCAGCTCCAGTATTAATTGGGCGCTGAGTTGTAATAATATTGATTTCTATAGACACTGTCACAGTTCAAGATACAGTGGATTGGCTTATACCTAATATCATTTTTGCTTGTGACGGTCAACTCGTCGGGGTTCAGTCCGTATAGAACTTAATCATAATCTAAACAAATTATCATGAAATAAATAAACACATACATTCTCTGTATATAGGTGTAATGTATCGGTAAAATAATATTAAAAATGTTTAATATTTACCTTTAACTATTACCTGGTTCAAATCAACTGTTTTTTTAATATTTGTAGTATAAAAGGCGGGTACGTAAAATTATACGGACAACATGGCAGAATTAAAGTTACTGAAGCCGTAATTTTGGACGTGTTTTTGTTTTTGACTATGTGAAAATACACGGATTTATGTGTATTGGGATGACTCGATTGTTTTACCTAGGAGATTTACTTTTAATAATTATTTATGTACATATATTCAACAATCATCTTGCTGTTGGCGTCAAAACAGTACAAAGACTGGTTCCGTTACGGTAGAGTGGTTTTACATTTACTTACCAGTAGATTATATGTACGGGTCCATAGTTATTTAAGTGTTATTCAACAGTTTTTAGTAATTTAAATATACTATGATCATTCGACGCAAAGTTTTTCGCTAATGATACTAAATTACTTATTTTTTGGATTCGACTAACCCTATGCCATTTCTTTAAATGCCCAAAGAAGCAGGCGGGTGTCATCTAGTATTAGAAATAAAAACAAATAGTAATAATGTAATAAACGTAATAGTCTGCTTGCTGACTTTAATTAATAAACTTATTTAATGTTTATATTTTGTGGCCTTTTAAAATTTACATTTTACACGACTACTAACGACGCATTGTACAGATATTCTTTTATAAACAGTAAAACAAAAATAGTCCACAATTGTTATTATTTCTGTGTTTTTTTCCTCGAATTGATTACGCTACTGACCTAACAAGGTCTCAACAGCTTCACCGGACTATATTTATGTACGTTTATATATAAGAATGGTCTTAATATTGTATATACCACAACTTTCTCAAAAGCAAGCAAATTTATTATAACTGTAAAATATGAGTTTTTGGTGCGTCTTAGTCTGTTATGTAGTGGATTTTATATTGTATTAATGGTCTTGTGATATTTTACTCTATATTTTGTAATATTGGTGCTATTTTACGTAATATAGTTTGGTTAGTGCAAGTGAAGTGGATGAGAGATAATACCACGGAACATGAAGTCTGAGATGCCACAAAACCTCCCTGGAAAGTTCTAACAAAGGGGTTTTGTTAGAATCTTGTTAGAACATTGAAATGTTCACAAGACACTTGTAATATTGTATTACCTACTCGAGAATAGTAGCAATTATCTATAAGATTGGTTGCCAAAATAGAGATATAGAAGAAAAATTAAAATAGTGGTAAATAATAGTGGTGTAGTTTGGAAAAAATCCCGAACATACCACATGAAATGGAAAATGTTCCTTGCTTGAAATCGCTTAAAATATAATGTCAGTCGATTTTATTAAATGCGTGTTGCGCCCGCCCTTTTGTAATCGAGCCTTTTTAGCTCCCGCACACATCGCGGTTCTCAGTAATATCTCGAGCCTAGGTCGTCCCCGCGCGGAGCCCTCGTGATATTATTATCGCGATACAGTGACTCACCTACATCACTTGAACACACATATGAAATCATCTCTCTCACACACGTGCACATATATACACATGGTGGGAGGGTTTTGTTTTTTTCCCACATCGAACTGAATCGAATAGTTTTAGTTCGTTTCAATCCGATATACACGTATTCATTTGTGAATCATGCAATTTCGATTGTATGGTTCACAAATGTATATATGTATGAATAGCTTGGAATAGTTAGCTAGGACAGACGCGTCTTTTTCAATGTAACAGCCCAAGCCGAGGTGTGCGTGCACCCTTGTGTATGTTACCTAAAACCCAAATCAGTTGAGTGCCTTAAGCGCCAACCTTAGTAGTCCGGTGAAGCTGTGAAAACCCTGCCGGGTCAATAGCGTAGTCAGTTCGAGAAAAAAAATAAAAATAATGTCAGTCTAATACATCAGTCTTTGTTAGAGTATTAGAGAAAGTGAGGGGTAGTATGCGCATGCAATATTGTAGTTCTATGGAGCCATTAAAACTTTATAACTGCATTAAAAAGTTACTTCGACGTTCTTTTCTCTGAAACACGATCTAGGGCTTATTACTTTATCAGCACGCTCCGTTAAGAGACCACGTTTTAAAATTATTCTATCTAATTTTCTTGACGTCTAACATCATCTATTGCGTGTTGGAAACTTCGAAGAAATAATTTTAATTAATCTAGACTAGGCCCACATTCTCTCCCTTCCCCTCTCCTCTCCCCCCTTTCCCTTTAGGACCCTTCCCCCAAACACAGGCTGGCAACGCATTTTCAACTCCCCTGGTGTTGTTAGTGTCTATGGACGGTGTTGATCTTTTAACATCACGTGGCCCACCTGTTCGTTTGGCTGCTATGACATAAAAAAAAGACGTAAAGTTTGTGAGGTTGTAGGGGGTAATATCTGGTTCTACTAAACCGATTTCGAAATTTCTTTTACCAATAGAAAGCCACGTTATTTGTGAGTGTCATATGCTATTATTAACACGAAAAATGAAAAGACTTTTTAGTGGGTTTTGCAAAGTAAGTCGGAGAAAAGACGAACGAAAACGTTTCTTACGAACGCTGCCTTAACGATGCGAGATTTATGATCGAGTTCTACAGAAAAGTTTTAGAGTTTAATAAAGTAACGATGTTTACCACCCAACGAATCAGCTAGTATAAAATGTACCGGTAAAATATATTATTACGGCTACACGGATCTTTATATTCACACATGAGAAGTGAAATTCACAAATATGGATGAACGAACAACGAGTAATGGTATAAATTGTATGTTTACACTATTTAAACAATGAACAGTATTTCATTTATTTCCCGAATAAACGCTCTGAACAATATTTTATTACTGAAATTGTGCAACAAAGTTTGCGCTCACTGAACTTCACTTTGTTAGCTCGGCTCCGGAAGCTTTCAATAAAACACCTTTACTGACAATTTTTCATTCAAATTACTACCTCGTAGTTTTACAAACATTTCCGCCACTACGAATTTTTGTGTGTAGAATACAAATCAAAGAGTGTACATATACATTGGATATGTTTATTTTAGTTTCATAATTATTTTTATTCGTTATTCCCTAAAATATTTGAAATGTCGGAGCAACGATAAAGAGACGTAAAAGTATTACGTCATCCATCTTTTTTTTAAATTCTTCATAGGTTTCGTTTCTCGTCGTCGTCTCGTCATCCTGCCTGATGTTAAATGACTATTGCCCGGTCTCTGAGGTACTTTAATTGTAGTGTATCTGTTCTAGCGTTGTCGGTTCGATAGCTTGTCATATTGCGTTTCTGAACACACAATCGTGCGATAAATATCAGTAAAATTCAACGGGCCATTTGACAGCTTATCTTATGGATAAGTTTGTTGAGTCAATAACTATTGGTAGTTTAACCGAGTATCTCAGAAACCGGGCATATGTGGTCTAAGTACGGTAAATTAAACCTAAAGTGACTAGTTCTCAGCGCAGCTGCTGGAACATAAATACATTTGGCTGGCAACAGATCTTGAGCGTGCTTGCTTTCCAAATGGTAATGGAGAGAGCCCTACCACTGTAGTATAGTTTCGTTACAATGCTGTCCTTTACCGAGATCTCGGACTCGTTCGCAAGGATTCGAACCTACGACGATCGACGCGGACCCCGAATACGCTAACAACTGAGCCATCAAGCCTTATTCAATAATACGTATTTATTAATTAATGATTCAATATTTCTTATTCTATTCTATTCTTATTATATTATATATATTATTAATTCAATATTAACACCTAAACACTTTAGAAGATCCGGATTCTAAACAGTAAATTAATAGAGACAAAAATGATATTTAAAATAATTAGCTAGATATACTTTGAAACGTATAGAGGAGATATGATATGTCAAAGCCCGTTATTGGACATGGATGCTATTGATACGAAATAATTACCTTATGGCAATCTCGTTTGTGCAACGTAGCGTTTAAAAGTGAGTAAATTACCTTTGAGACTGACGGAACCATAGACTGTTCAAAGTAGTTTTTATTTTTATTCATACTAACATATGATAATTTAACAATTAAATTTTTGTGACTTTGTGATGTGAATTTTCATCTCCGAAGATAATAATGAACTCTTTCTGACTTTCCTTAGTTACAAGACGCTGTATTATGTTTTGTGCTATTTTTTATTCTTATTCAATTCTATATTTATAATTGATGTGAACGCAGTCACGAGCAGCTTCTAGTATCTTGTTAGTTTATACATAATGTACTCTTTGAAATGGCTTCTACCTACCAATGAAAGTCATGTCAACATCGGTCTAGCTGTTTCGTAGATTAACGTCAACGGTTTAGACAAAATTTAAAAAACGCAATTTTGGGGTTTCAAAATGCAGATTTTTTTAACTGTTTACATATATTATCGCTTGATCATAGTATCATACCATCAGACTAGAGAGAAACTCTCGAGCTCTCGAGTACAACTGCTGGAAGACACCTACAGGTGTATGGTAACAGATTATCAACTTGAGACGCGCGTTAGTAAAAATATAATTGTATTATTTTTTTTTCTATGTAAATCAACGAGGTATCCGAACTTACTGATCCATGACTGCGTAGTTGCATACGAGTATAAAAAGGTCTTTAATTCAAAATCAAAGACAAACTTCAGTTTTTAGTTATTTGTATACATTTGCTACTTAGATGCGACTATGTATACAGAATTTGCAAAGTCTCGTACTATTGAAATCTATTTTAATTCACGAAAAGCTGAAAATGTGGTAAGTAGTAAAAAATATGTTGTTGAAATATGTATCGTCGCGTCGTAGGACTCGTAGCGTCGAAATATTGATACAACTGTATCAACATTCTACATTATTATAGTGTTTTTCATTAGCTTTATTAGTTTTCTGCATTATATTATGATTATTTACGAGGCACAATGACAACTTAATAATTCATCTGGTCGTTTATTTTCGCTAACAGACATGTATTCCAACTAGATAATAGTTTTGATGTTCATAAGTGACTTCTCAGAGTTTAGACATCTATACTGTAACTTGTTATAACATTCATATTTCGGTTTGTCTAAGAGATATCTTGTATCGAATTCAAATTCCAACATTTCACTTGAAAATGTCTGTCCTAAAGCCCATTGAGGTTTCTACCAGTTATTAATTAAACCATTCAATTGAATCGATGAAGTTATATTTGTAACAAACCGAAAGTGCATTCTCATGTCTCGATAAAGTTTTGTGAACTGTAACATATGCGATAAATCAGATATAGAATTTATATAAAAGAATTAAAGCAAACATTAATGTTGTGACCTGTCGTGTTATCTTGAAAATAATGTACGGTAATGTAATGTATTGTACGCGTTTATTTTTGCTGTTTTATGAATACTGAGCACGCCTTACATACTTGATATTCGACTACATCCTTGGGTGACTATTTAACCTCGCGGCCACGATTATTATGAATGTGTTAATTATATAAAATAACAAAAAAGTAATTTTATTCATCCCGGGGCCTGAAAATGAGAAAAGTGATTATCACAATTATATCATTGAGAAGCACGGAGTGAAATATGTAGTTATTTACATGATTGGACTGAATCTTTTGACTTGACTTGAATCATTTTTATAAAACAAATCATGTTTGTTTATAATTACAATTTTCTACATTTACCACAAATATACCATAAACCTTATAACAGATATTCAATTTCGATAGCAATTAACTAAAACATTCAAACCAATATTATCGTTGTCGTTAGGTAATCGAAATCCATCATATACAGTATGGAATGTACAGTATAGCGAGGTATTCCTGTGGCGTATAATTTCGCACGCCGACCCGTACGGAGTTAGTTAAAATATTGCGGTAACTATTCCATCTATAAATTGTATGTGAGCGAAATAATCAAATGCATCACAGAATATGCTACGATTTATGCACCCTATATATATAGTTCTGATGTGAAATGCATCTTTTAGTAAAGGTATTAAATTTTTTTTAACTGATTGGAAATAAAGAAAAAATCTTTTTCCACAATTTATGCGTATGGAGAAATCTCTATATTCACTTTGGGACAGTTTTAGTATATAATATAAAAAGGTGTCGCTTTGAATTACAAATTTGTAATACTGTAAAGTATGACGTTAGATTAATTTTAGTACCGGGATGTCTTATTCACTTTACACTGGCAATGTGTACCCAAAGTGGACAAAACGCAACTGATAGCTGTTTTAAACTATGTTACTTGTGGCTTACCTTCTCATATTACGCCTGTGGTTTATTGTGGAGCATTAGTTTTCCGCCGGCTATGTGACGGTTCCTTTTGGTCTCCACTCACCACTACATCTGTAAGAAGAAAATGTGTTAAATTGTTATATTATACTTTGATATTAATTTACTTACTATTGCGTTAATTTCGTTTCCTATATCATTTCGTATGCTGTTAGGATTGTAGATTATTTAAGATATTTTAAATATAAAATTTTATTTCTACTATTTGTCGATTTTACATTGACCTTTTAATATCCATTGTTTCGGTAACATTTGTCCGATTGTTAATTATGAATCGAATAATCCTCACTTTAAAATAAATAAATAAAACCAAAAATAATCCCAGATTTGTCAAAGTGTATGTCATTGATAGAGAATGGAACTAAACATAAACGGTCTTATTACAAAAACAAAAATGAATACGTGTTTCGTTGTACAAGTTTTTTTAAAACAGTTTCTAAAATGTTAAACCTTGTTGAATACATGTCTAATATACTTTATTACAAAAGCGGTGTCCAAGCGGTTTCTAGCTAAACACCTGATTCCTGTTTCTTTGGAAGCAACTCTGAATAGGATTCATCCAACTCAATATCGTAATTCAAAAACTTACTAAAAACTTTACAGATGTTATGCAAACAATCTGAATTTATAAATTATATTTTTGTTCAGATCTTCATTTACAATATTTATTTATCTTAAGTACAATTGGATGTTATTATTGTGACATTTGATTAAAAGAAAATCATGTATTATTGTAAATCCTTAACATATACGTTTAATTAATATAATTAGTTTAATGCCCGGTTTCTGAGGTACTCTAATTGTAGTTTATCTGTCCAATAGCATTATCGGTTCAAAAACTTGTCAAATTGGGTTTCTGAACACATAATAATATGTATAAATGTCAGTAAAACTCAACAGGTCATTTGACGGTTTATCTTATAGATAACTTTGTTGAGTCAACAATTATTCGTTGTTTAAGCGAGTATCCCAGATACCGGGCATAAGTCAAAGTGCATAAAATGGAAAAACAGTATAATACATTACATACATTGCCAAATGCCATATAGTTATGTTTTACCTGTGAATATCTAAAATTGTTTAATTCATCTACATCTTTTAAATTAACTACATCCACTAAATTCATAACCTACTATGCAATATTTTTTTACCGGCAAATAGAAATATATTACCACAGTACTAATATAAAAACTTTCAACTCAGACAAGCGATAAACAAAGTATAAATTTAAACGGTGCATTTATCCAAACAAAGAGGACACTCTTTGTGATCAAACTTCTTTAAACAAGTGCTCAAAGCTTATATATATATATATTTACGTTTTATGGTATTTATTTACATGTAGATATAGCAAGAGTCAAGAATCAACAACACAACAATAATATAATAACAATAATAAAAAGTAGTAAACTAAACTGAAAACATAAAACGCTTTATCCCATAAATACTTAACTTAAGTTACACTATTAATAATAATAATAAAATATAATAGTAAATACTGAGAATAATATGGTATAATCACATATTATAAATTAGCTATACCCGCAGCTCCGCACGCTTTTTTAAAAATCCTATTAAAGAATTATAGAATTGTGAGACTATGTACAATTACAGAAACGCTCTTTAAATACAATTGTAAGTACGACGCGCATGCCACTAAAAGTAACATGTAACGTGTACATTGGATATATAAATACAAAGAGCGTGCCAAATGAGGTTTGTCATCAGCA
>MU158733.1:604047-693756 GCA_015888305.1 Antheraea pernyi | reverse complement strand
TAAACTAAAATTGCTTGAATTTCTTTTTATAATGTCATCTATCTGCTAGTGAAAGTTTCGTGAAAATCGTTCGAACTGTTTTGAAGATAGTACTGCGGCCAAAGCCAGGGTTAACAGCTAGTTTAAATTAAAATAAATTAAATTAGTGTCCGCTATCTGTCGGTTAAAGTTTTGTGAAAATCGCTGCAACCCTTTAGAAGATAGCATCGCAGACAAAGCCGCGGTTAACAGCTAGTCTAATTTAACGTGGCCTAAGTAACCCTCTGTATTTTTTTCTATTTGCCAGTGAAATTCTCGTCAAAATCGGTCCGGCCGTTTCGGAGATTAGCCGGAACAAACAGACAAACAGAACGACAATTTTTTTTTAATTTGCACATTTGTTATCAGAAGCGTGTATACTTTCATACATAATTTTAATTGGATATTACATACAGACACTTCATTTTTATTATATGTATAGAAGATATAGAAGAAGATAATAGTAAAATGTATGAAGAATTTTCACATGAAGCATATAAATTTGATCAGTATGTATTTTAGTCGGTAGAACACCTGTCTGTTTTATATTCCACATTTGATTACACAGGTCATGCTAATAATCTAAATGTTTATGACGGTTCAATCTTGACGTACCTAAATAACTGTAAATACATCTTAGTTTAAAGAGAAACAAGTTTGTTGTTATGCTATTAATTAATGATGTATGTAAATATAATTGTAGTTAAATTCTTTTTTAAATTTAATCATAGAGTGCAATCATTAAAATATTTTCAATAATAAATATGTTGATTGGAAATTGGATGGTTATAGACATAACGTTAACCATTTATCCGGTCATGAACGTTCGCTTTGATTACTGCATCGGACATCATTACCTTCTCCTGAATATTACATTTACTGAATGGAATTAATATTGCCTGCTGCCAATTAACACTTTCCTTTGACGTTTTGTATATTTAATGGAGTAAATCAAATATCATGCCATTTATATTACAGTGTTAAATTATCAATGAATGAAAATTGTTAAGGTATACTGATATACGTATTTTGTGTTATTAAAATCCATGTTATGCGCTTCATATTATGGAGTATATTGTCCTAATTTCGTTTGTACTGATAAAACGTGTATTTGAATTAATAGTTTGCTAATAATAAAGTAATAATTTACTAATAGTATATATGATTAACCTAAAGTTTAATGTAAATATTAAGATCCCAAAAAAAAGTTGAGGCAGTCATACGGACTGTCGATAGAAGTAAAAACCCAAAAGTAGTATAGTAAGTTTGATTTTTTTTATGTCGAAAGGCGGCAAACGAACAGGTGGGTCACCTGATGTTAAGTGATCACCACCGTCCATAGACACTAGCAACACCATGGGAGTTGCAAGTGCGTTACCAGCCTGTGTATGGGGGAGGAGGAGGGAAAGGAGAAAGAGGAAGAGAAAGGGGGAAAGGAGGTGGGTCTCCGGCGCTCTCACTGACCGAACGAAACGCAACAATGCAAGCAAGCATAGTTACTTCACGTCGGTGTTCTGTGAGAGGGTGGTACTACCCGGGACGAGCCGACCCATTCATGCTGAAACTAGTAATAGCTACAGCGTGGCTCTACCACATTCGTATCTCAAGTATGATGCAATATGCATTGAAAGGCATTTAATAGTTATTTATTTACGATAATGAATTAGAGAAGAGAACTAAAATACACGCTAAAATATTTTTTCTCAACCTAGAGTCTATGATTTGTGCTTATTATAAACTAGTTGCCCGGTCCGCCTTCATACTAATTCAACGCAACTTATTAATCTTACGTCAGAAATGTCCAAATGATTTAGGCTTATGTATTATTCGATCACTTTTTAGATACTAGGACGTTTACAGTTCATCAAAGTCAAAGAAGCTTTGTAAGTCAAGTGGCATAAATAACTTTTTTTAAACGTGTGGTTTTTCATCGGTGTTATCTTCTAAGATATTCATAGAAATAATATGCTCCGAAGGCCAGTTATGATATGCATTCAAAATCAAAGATATTGGAGTCAGTTAAGGCTCTGAGAAGTCGCTTTCGAGTGTCAATACTACCACCGGTTCGAAAAACAAAGTCGTCGAGAATAACCGGCGAGAAACTCGACCGAGTTTATCTGTTTTACGTACATATTTTTCATAAAAATACATTAAGTTTCCAATCCTTCTTAGCAGATGCAAAGAGAGGATCAATTCCAAACATCGGCGTCGTTCACATATTGATTCACCTTTTGATAATAAAATTCACTTCACATGATGCTTCAACTAATTATCCAGCAAATCGGTATTGTGTTTTGTATCTGTTGTAAAACCTAACTATATTACCTAATAAACGGTTACTGGTCTTACTGAGTCTGAAACATGGTATGTATGATCAGTTTCTAGTATTTAAATCATGTCAATCTTTTATAAGTTTTTGCGGGCATAAAATTAAGTTATCAAGAATGTATTGGTAGGGCAGAGTTAAGACACCGTATTCCTGAAACTTAACCTTTAATGGTTCGCAAGGTCCCATATTGTAAATTGCTAAAACTGCCCGCTTTTGGAAGAGAAATATGATGTCTACATAAGCTGCTGTCCCTATAGTAAAATATTATATTATAAGACTTTATATTATGGAATTAAACGAAGCAGACTAAATTAGCTGTGGCAATATCAATGCCATTAAATTATCAAGATGTGGCGTGTTTACTTGGATGAGGATAAATACTATATGCCATTATTTTTTAATGATATGTAAAAGATTTAATTAGTTACTGTAAGTTATCCTTAGAAGGAAGACATGAAAATTGAAACTTCTTATGGGAGAACTTTGAAATTCTGATCCGCAACCTTTTTGTGTGACGATGCCTTAATGGCGTTAGACATTGTGTCGGGTAGAGTGGGAGCTATATCTCGCTTGCTTTTGTGTACTGGAGAATAGTGAAACGCAAGCTCTATTGGTTTTCTTTTTGAAGGTTTAATTTCTATTGCGTGTCAACTATAACCGTTTTTATTATAATATACAATTTCCCAGTACATTATTCTGACGAATCTCGTCAGGTTTTTAGATAATGCTAGCAATTTATTTATTATCGTTTATTGTACACCAATTATTACATACATTATAAAAATATTTCGAGATATGTTATTGGTACAAAGGGCGGTCTTATTGCAAATAGCAATTACTTCCAGGCAACCTTTCGATGGATATGTTCCATGGAGTATAGTCAGGGGTATTCGTGGTGTACAAGAAAACAAAAACTAGTTAAGACCACATAGGTTAGTAGCACGTAACTGTAACATACACATAAAATATAAATGATATATAGACTAAATGAACAATAGATAAAACAATGTATAAGTACATATATACACATAAGCGAAATTTTAAATAGACAAATAATGCTTTTTGGACAAGTTTTTAAGGTTTTAAAGCAATGTAAGTGCCCATAAAATATTTTTATGACTTAATAACAATACATTGTATTTTTTTCTATTTTCGATAATATGCATATCTTTATATATAAATTTCAACTGTACGTGTGTATGCCACTGAACTCCTCCTGGACCGATTTTGATGAAATTTTGTGTGTGTGTTCCAGTGGAACCGAGAATGGTTTAGATTCATAACCGGACCCGGTAGGTGGCGCTGCGGTTGGGTTTTAGGATTTTTTTTTAATTATCAAAGCAGGACAACGTCCGCAGGGACCGCTAGTGTTAATATATAAAAATTCGAGAAGGTATTCTACAAATGTTAGTGAAAACCGCATCAAAATACATTGCGTAGTTTTATAGGACTAAGAGATTATATATCTTTTTTATGTAGTTATCTATCATGACAACTTGTTCTTTACGTGGGACTTTTGACTAAAATTTAATTATCTTCCTTCTTTGCTCTTTCTTCTCATAGTTTAATACGAATTCTTTATTTATATTTAATAACTTTATAAATCCAATTCATTAATCAATAACTTGGTTAAGCGTTCTAAAATTGCAATAATATGTTAACTGATATACTACGATACAAGTGTATCTCGACGCTATTAAGTTACGTTGCTAACGTGTTTATAATCGAACACGTGCAGGCTCCACGTTGTTACCGCAAACTCAATTATTACACTAAAATCAATTTTGATGGAACCATTAAATGTTCAATAATGCACACTGAACGTGTATATTAATTTATGATAACGAGGCATCTACATTGATTGTACTTCCATCATACCAAAGTATTTTAGATAGTTTATTTTATGTTTTCCTTGACGTTGAAAAATATAGTTCGATTTTATACTTTTGTTTACAACATAAACGACATCTTTTTTCGAAACTTATACATACATACATACTTATACATATTATTTGTATGTTTCGAAGTAGAAATAGTAAGGTAGAGGTGTTGGTGTATAAATGTATAGTTTCACATATTTTAAATTGTAGGTACATTGGGCGTATTCTGCATAATTATCACCGTCATCAGCCTATAAGGCCATAGGCCTCTTACCAAAGAAAGGTATTGTGTATAATAACCACGCGAGCCCACGATGTATTGGTGATTTCAAATTTCGAGAAACCCTAATTTCTATAATTTCCCACTTACTGTGGGACCCTACAAGAACATTTCTTAGGTACAGGTTTCCTCACGATGTTCTCCTTCACCATCACCATCACCTAAATTTCAATTAGTTAATTAATGTAAACACTTTTTTAAAGCGCTGGCAACGCACTTACAACTCCCCTGGTGTTGCTAGTGTCTGTGGACGGCGGTGACCCCACCTGTTCGTTTTCCTCCTTTAAAGTTAATTAATATACGCGAAACCCGAAATGTTCCTTCCAACGTCACAAATTTTACCTCTTTATAATATTAGTATAGATTTAAAAAAATCTTGTTTCCTATTGTATTACACCCTGTAATGTTCCAACAATACATATTATAAAAGAAAGTCCTTTGCCACGTCTGTCTATCTGTTCGCGATAAACTCAAAAACTACTGAACGGATTGTTATGCAGGTTTTACCAACAGTAAAGCGATTCATGAGGAAGGTTTAGATATATAATCTGTCAAGGTTTTTTTATTATCAAGGCGGGAAAACGTCCGCCGGGCCCGCTAGTTTATATTATTTTGTCAAAGACGAATTAAAAACTCAACTATTTTCTACTTAATTTTTTTCTATAAACTATTTTACAATTTTTACACCAAATTCCATTAAAACCCGTTGAGCCGTTTGAGTGTTAATAAATAAATCTTATACATATATTTTTCCCTTATAACGTTTTTACCTGAAATTTCTTAACACATTTATATTTATATAATAATACAGCAAAGCGTTCCAATTAATTTCCATTAGAAAAGTTCTTGGAATAAAGTTATTTATAAAGTGAATGATGAATTCATCGAAAGTCGGATAAAAGAATATTACCGGCGAACTTGTACTTCTTAGGAACGAATGCTAAATATACATCTAAGTTATAACGAATGTTATATATATCACAAACACAGTTTTTCTTGATTGTTTATTATTATATGCCTGTTATATATTGTTAGTTATAATTACATTGGGGCATAAGTTTCTTTTTTTATCTAAATAATAATAGGAAACCACTCAACGTAATAACGTAGGTTATACATAACTATTATCTTTAATAACGCTAATTAATCTAAATTCGCTAAATTAAAATAACTAGGGTATTAAATATATACATATATGAATATGTAGAAAAGATACATACAGATTCGATTGTATTTGCTTTTTTTTTTTTCGAACTGACTACACTATTGACCAAGCAAGGTCTTAACAGCTTCACCGGACTACAAAATTATTCTATACAAAATTATTCAAAATTATTTGCATATTTATTTATTGTTAGCTTACTTGTTATTACTGAGTACTCATTATACCAATTTTTACCAAGTTATGGAAATGTAACTTGATTTACAATCTTAACTTAATTAATGCAACTTTATACCTGACACGGGATTTTGCATGACGTTATATGAGAAAATATTTCAAATTTCTGCGATATCATGATACTATGTGTTACATTACGTAAGTAATATTGTAAAATTTATAAAAAAAAAAAAACTATATAGTAGAAGTTATTTGGAGAATAATTGTACAGCTGTCGTTTAATAATATACGTAATGCATTTTATATAGACCAGAATCAAGCTAAACTAAAAAAAGATCGTAGTCCGGTTTTTTTTTTTTTTTCGAACTGACTATGCTATTGACCTGGCAAGGTCTTTACAGCTTCACCGGACTACTAAGGCCGAGCGCTTAGGGCACTCAGCCGATTTTGGTTTTGGGTAACATACACAAGGGTGCACGCACACCTCGGCTTGGGCTGTTTCCTGGAAAAGACACGTCTGTCCTAGCTAACTATTCTAAGCTATTCATACATATATACATTTGTGAACCATACAATCGAAATTGCATGATTCACAAATGAATACGTGTATATCGGATTGAAACGAACTTAAACTATTCGATTCAGTTCGATGAGAAAAAAAAAAAACAAAACCCTCCCACCATGTGTATATATGTGCACGTGCGTGAGAGAGATGATCTCATATGTCTGTTCAAGTGATGTAGGCGAGTCACTGTATCGCGAAAATAATATCAAGAGGGCTCCGCGCGGGGACGACCTAGGCTCGAGATATTATTGAGAACCGCGAAGTGTGCGGGAGCTAATAGGGATCGATTACAAAAGCGTGGGCGCAACACGCATTTTATAAGATTGAATTTAAATTTACTAACAGTGGCGGCACCGAAGTCTAAAAATAGACATAACAAAAATTATTATTATTGTTTGACGGTTATTTTTAGGGGAAGATAGACGTAAATACGCGATTTACTCTATCTTATTTGAGTTATTTATTTTTTAACAGCTGCGCGCGCGAGCCGTTGTAGTGTAGCCGCGATGGCTGGAAATCTATGGATTGCCGTGACGGCACCTAGTAGCGGATTACGAGAGCACTCTTCGTACGCCGAGATCTCCGAGATCTCGTGGAAAATGAGTAGTTGACCTGCGTAGTCAATACTCGATAGGGAAAAGGAGTATGCGGGGTCATCCTGTGAAGGATTAGCCGCCGGAGGTTTGGGAGTGTGCTGGGACGCGGGTTTAGGAGCCCACGGGGCCTGAGGGGCCCGGTAGGGGCGGGGGGGCGCACTAGTCGCGGGTACGGACGCTGCCGGTGCACGAGACGTGCCCGGCAGGTTCGGGAAGGCCTCTCGAGACATGAGAGGCGGAGGTCGAGGACGGGCGGGGGCAGCGGCCGTCTTAGACGGCGACGCCTGCCTGGGGTATCGAGGGCGCTTTGTGCGCGGGGCGCGGGGACATCCGCGATAATTCGCGGTATGGCCCACGCCGCGGCACAGAACACAGCTCGGAGGGTCGGAGGCGTCTTTCGTGCGAGAACACTCCCTAGTGGAGTGGTCGCCGAGGCACTTAACGCACCTGGGTTTCAGGCGACAGTTTCGTGCGGAGTGTCCGTACACCTGGCAGTTGTGACACTGCGAGGGCACAGACGTTTTGCGCGGCGGCTCGACTATGACGCCGGAGAGGCCGCAAAGGGATGTAAGATTAAAAATCGCTTTCCCCTGAGGGGTGCGATCGAGGACAACGAGAACCATATCATATGGAGCCCTGGTGCGCGGAGAGCGCATACGATGAACCTCGCGAACAGGAATCTTCTGTTCCTTGAGGTCGTCTGAAATGTCGTCAGTCGGGAGTTCTGAGGGGACTCTACGGATCACAACCCGTAGTTTACGCTCCTCTTCGAGAGAGTGCGTGAAATAGCCCCACTGGTTGTCCCGAAGGAAACGAGTGAGGTTGCGATGGGCGGTGGACGTGGCTACCTTCACCTGAATACCTACAGCGGTATTCACGGCGGAGGTGTAAGGGATACCTGCCGTTTCCAGCAGGCTAGAAATCTCAACCCAAGACGCTTTGTCTTGGATCGTAACGGGGGGCGGTGGGCGGGGCTTCTTGCCCGAAACTGCGGAACCCGCAGCCACGGGCGAGTCGGGTCTAGAGGGCGCTGGTGTCGCCTTTGGCACTTTCGCGCCATCGACGTTTGCGATCTTTTTAGAGGGCAATTTGTCCTCCGGATCGGAAGAGGAGTTCGAGCGCTTCTTGCGCGGTTTGCGGTGCGTGACGGTGGTGAAGCCATCGTCCGCAGCAGGGGCTTGCTCAGCCTGAGGGGCTTGCTCGGCAGGGGGATCCTGCTGAGCAGGAGGGTCTTGCTCCATGTCGGAGCCGGAGTCGGAGTCGGAGTCATCGCTATCGCGATCGGCTGGGATTGGGAAGTTGTTGGAAGCCTCGATCTTGGCATAGATCGAGGGAGCGGGCTTCGAGGAATGAGGGAGCTCGGTGCGACGCTTTGCAGCGTACGCATCGTAATCGTCTACGAGACGAGGACAGATAGCGGCTATGAAGCCGCGGATGCTAATGAGCTCAGTCTCTAAGAGACTGATCTCTTGTTCAGCGGCCATACCGGGGCCTGAGGAGGGGAGTGGGGCGGGGGAAGACATGTGAAACCTCCCTGCCAGAGGGGCAGGGGGGCGCGCCTTAATGAATTTAACGGACTATCCCGAGTCCGGATCAAAGGGAGCTGTTTAAAACTAAACAAAATAGGAAAACAACGCAAATAAGTACCTGAGCGAGACAGGGGAAAAATAACATAAGACTACTTAAATAAACAAACAATAAAAAGAAAATAAATTTAAAAATAAATCACTGAAGAATTAAAGAAATACGTAAATAAATAGATAAACAAAAGAGTAAATAAATAAATATACCAAGAAATAGATAAAGCAATAAATAAATACAAGGAAAGGTCTCACTCAGTTCCAAGAAAAAGAACGCAGGTGCAGCGCACCTGTGAAGTGCAGGTGTGCCGGATCGAAACAAACAATAACTGACGTCACTAAATCACGAGTATTAAAATCGAACTTAGCGCGCGCAGCAAAACGGACAACCGCTCAAGTCGACGGTTCGATCGGAACTCCCATCGTAGTCCGGTGAAGCTGCTTGCTTGGTCAATAGCGTAGTGAGTTCGAAAATAAATAAAAAAAGATCACCAAAGGAAGCAAACGTTTTTGTAATAGTATTATTTATAGAGAAAAAAAAATCTTAGAAAACATTATTTAAATTTAGAAAATGGTATTCTATATAATTGAAATTTCATTTTTATTGTTTCAGATAATTTGCTGAGTGACACCGAGCTAGAGTTAAAATCACCACAGATCTTATTTGGATCGAAGCGACTCAAAAAAGTAAGTAAACGATGCTTTATCAAAGATTAGCGTTAGAAAGATTCTTCGTTCGCGTGGAATAGTTACTTTGGGCTAAAGCCAACACGTAGCGAAAGCTCTCAAGAGAAAATAATCCCGATTTTGAAATATTCTTCTTTGGCGCTCCGCTTCTATTAGTCGTAGCGAGATGATATATAGCCTATAACCTTCCTCGATAAATGAGTTATATAACACAAAGAATTTTTCAAATCGGACCAGTAATTCCTTTTTTTTTTTTAACGTGGGGAAATCCCTTATGGATACGCCACCCTCCCGGGGGAGAGGGTGGGTTATGTCCGAGTCGCACGGACTAAAACCCCACGGTGTACCGACAGACCGTTTTGTGGGGGCGGCAAGGGATCGTTCAAGCTAATCAACCTTGTAGAGCCGCCCCCACGGTCCGCCCGGCGGAAGGTGACCGCCGGGCTCCTACCTATAGAGGGACAGACCGGGTACACACCGGCTGCCCCCCCTCGTCCGCCGGACCTGTGCAATGAGGAGATGGGCCCCCCGGCCCATCCCCTCAGGTCCGGCTACGGTGGCAGGAGGAGTTGGGCGAAGCGCCTTCTCCTCCTGCCTGTCCTCCTTTGGCGGAGACGGCCACTTTGAGGGTCTGCCTCGCGGGCCCTCTCCGCCTCCTCCTTCTGCGAGATGACCTCCTCGCAGAAGGAGGCCATCGCTCGCCAAGCCTGTTCGCTGCCGAGCATGGCCGAAACCACGCTCGGCAGCGATAAGTCCGTTCCCACGGCCGCCGCCAGGATGCGGCGCTGCTCCCCCCACGCAGCACACTCAGACAGCGTGTGCTGCGCGGTATCTTCCTCAGCGCCGCACTCGTGGCAGGCGGCCGTCGGCTCCCTGCGTGCGATCCGGTGCAGGTACCACCCGAAACAACCGTGTCCGGTGAGTACCTGCACCAGTCGGAACGTCAGGGAGCCCCACTCCCTGGCAGTCCACTCCCGCAGGACCGGGCGGACGGCGTCCACTGTGAACCGCCCGAATCGCTCGTCCGCCAGGTCCTGCTGCCACCTTTCGACGGCGTCCCCCCTGAGACGCCGTCTCTCCGCCTCTACCTCCCTGGGAGCCGGAGGCTCGCCCCTTCGTTTCCTCGCCGCCGTGAACTCGTACACGGCGGCGAGAACTCCTGCCTCCAGCTCCCAGGGCAGGGAGCCGGCGAGCGTGAAGGCCGCCGCCGAGGACACCGTCCGGTAAGCCCGGATTGCCCTCAGTGCCACCATGCGCTGCGCATTGCGGAGCGCACGCACGTTGGCGGCAACGAGGGCATCAGCCCAGACTGGTGCCCTGTAGGCGGTCATCGCCCGCACAACTCCCATGGGACCAGTAATTCCTGAGATTACCCTCTACAACTAGAAACTCACAAAGTCTATTTTTATTTTTTCGAACTGACTATGTTTTTGGCCTGTAAGGCCTTTACAGCTTCACCCTAAACTATTCTAAGCTATTCATTCATATTCAATTGAAATTGTATGATTCACAAACGTTTACAGATATACCTGATGTGAAACGAACTAAACTATTAAAAGTTTACCTTTTATAATATTAGTATAGATAACAATAACCATATATTTTAAAGGAAGGTGTTGTTTTTTTTTTAATTTTAATGTTTTTCCTGTTATATGCAGTAACACACAAGCCAGAATAAGATATAAAAGTATATTTTAGAAAACGGAAAGATTGACTAACGGTCCGTCTGATTACAGCAGGGAGTACCAAACTGTGTTCCGCGGAACCTCGCGGTTCCGTAAATAGTCACCAGGGTTCCGCCAAAATTATTTATTATTAGCTATTAAATAATACCACGGTTACAAATTTTATTTTGAAATAGTGTAAAATATTTGATGAGAAGGATTCATTACTTATGTGTAAATAGGTAGGTAGTTAGCAAGCATTCAGCCCGGACTATGTATGGCCTAGCAGCGCACGTATCCAGAGACAATGCGCGAATAACGTGTTTTAATTATATTACACATTTTTTTTTATAAATATTCTTATATAAATTTCAGTATCGATTTGTAATCATTTCATATAGGGTTCCATAAAATAAAAGGTATTTGGTTGGTGTTCCGTTATTTTTTAAATTTAGGCACCCCTGAATGAAACCAAATGCAAAACATGAATAGATTTAAATCAAATCAAAAATACTTTATTCAGTTTAGGTTTTGACAAGGCGTTGAGAGCGTTAAACTACCACCGGTTTGGAAACCAACCCAGTCATTGAGAATAACCGGCGAAAACTCGATCGCGTTTATCTTTTTAACTTACATATTTCTATAAATATACTTTAACAATCGTTTCTAGCAGAGGCACCCCTCGTAATAATTCCAGACAACACCATCGCTCATATATTGATCCATCCTAAATAACCTTTTCACAAAACCCGCTTTACACGGTTCTTGATCTTACTATCCGGCATTTACGCTTCTCAAATTGCAGAGCATTTTTGGTTTACTTCTAAGAGCTCTGTAAATAATCTGTATCAGACAACCCATTCGATAACTTTAGTGTGCTTGCCAGATAATGTTACAGACAAGACAATCTAATAAATAACACTCACAGACGTGTAAAATAATATATTTCGGCGTCGTTATGTACTTTAGAGGTCATAACATTTTCGCAAACCTCATTACATACTATCTCACTTCTCCTTCAAATAATAATTCTCATGAACTAAGTTTATGTAATATAATAATAACTTATTTACCAACTATAATTACAAATTCACACAGTTAAAGATATAATTTAGAAATATTTATTTTTAGATTAAATATTAATAATATACCAATGGCAAAGACCATATAAAATAGGCTAACTAACTAACTATCCCCGGGGATTGAGATAGGCTGTTACGCGAATGACACAATTATTTTCGCTTCAGGCAGGAAGAGAACTATCTTCAGATCGCACATACAAAGTGCCGTTTGTCAACGAATGGTATCGAAAAAGCGCATCGAAATCAACCCTGATAAGAATGCTGCGATACTCTTCAATTCAGATAGAACCAAGTTCCGACCCAAGCCCCAAGCTATACGTAGTTGACATACCCTAGACCACAAAGTTCAAGTAACTAGTTATCAACCTTGTTGAGAAAATCGCTTTAAAAACACATGTTGACAGGTGTACGGAACAAGGTCGTCATGATCTTGGGTCGCTTACATCCCCTCCTACGCTCGAAGAGCAAAATATCCCTCGGACACAAGTTCACGCTCTACAAGACGTGTGTCCGTCCCATACTAAAACACGCCTGTACCATATTAGCTCACATACATGTAGATTTTGCAAAACCATTTCTGAAAAAACTCAGTCAATGCCCCGCGAGATCTTATCCGGACGATCGATCTCCATAAGGACATGGAGCTTCCTACGATCTGGACGTACGTCGAAATTTGATAAAGCTCCAAACCATTCCAGCTCGTTAATATCCGTAGTCGTATCCGACACGAAGTCCAGCGTCGGGCGCTATAAAAGACGACCAAAAACATCTTTACTGATCCGATCCTCCTATAAAATAACGATGATTAATAATTCGTATACCTCCGATTTTCATAACAGATGTGTTCACGCCCACATCCGCGTAACCACAGATCTCATCGCCATAATGTTGTGGTCAATTTCGTGTGCCTCAAGTTTAGGCTCGATGCTCCGGAGTCGAGCCCTTGAGCACGCTGCTATCGCGATACGGTGCACACACGTGCACAGACAGAGGATAGGTAAGCGATGGACTCTGATGGCCGACGAGATGACCTCCTCGCAGAAGGAGACGGTGGAGAGGGATCGAGAAGATGATCCTCTAATGATCCTCTCTCCGGGGGGCCCATCTCCTCATTGCACTGGTCCGGCTGACGAGGGGCGGCAGCTGGAGTGTACTCAGTCTGTCTCTCTATTAGGTAGGAGCCCGGCGGCCACCTTCCTCCGGGCGGACCGTGCCGCTATCTAAGGTTGAGTAGCTAGTACGATCCCTTGCCGCCCCAACAAATAAGGTATGTCTGTACACCGTGGGGTTTTAGTCCGTGTGAGCCGGACATAACCCACTCTCTCCCCCGGGAGGGTGGGTACTCATAAAGGATATCCCCATGTTAAAAAAAAGGTACTCGTGTTGTAGAAGGGTTTTACTTTTTTATTTATTTTTATTTTAGGGTTTGTTAGCCTTAACCAAATTGTCAGGCTCAAAATACATGTACTTGTGTGGCACATATATAGATAGGTATGCGTATGATTATGATTTACTTAGCTTGCATGGATAGTTAAATCGATACGCGATAATGCATGCAAGGTCAGCCCAAGACTCAGCGCTCCCGTACGCTCTTGAGCTCGTTACTATACGGCTGAAGCTTGAAGCACTTATCCAGACTAGTTTTCAATCGTTCACTCATGGGCTACGAATCTTTAAGCTCTGTATAATATCATCAAATAACACATTTGGAATTTCTTTTTGACCATATGTGTATTCCAATTGTATATTTCAAAATGGTCGATCGACATAGTTCGAAGCCATGCTATGAAGGGAAGCTTTCAGTGAATGAAAGCATCGTGATGAGGCTATATTATGATGGTCAGGATATTTCTAAGCTCGCTTGGTTAGCTACCACTGTAAAAATGAAAATGTGTCGACAAACATCTCTAGGTATTTTATGGTAGATGCATTTGAAAGTCAGTCGTCCGTTATTTAGGTATATCATCTTAGAAGACATCGTCATTTGAGTTCAAATGCGATTATAGTCAATATAACCTCTAAAACTTCATAACTTTTAACCTTTAAAACTGATAAGTAAAAAAACACAATCGAGGAAAATATAATATTATTCGATATTAAACCGTCGACGGGAAATTACAGTATGATAAGAAACGTAAATAAATAATATTAAATATTTAAACGTGAAGCACATACATACACCGTACATAATTTTATAAATGAGTAGCCATGATCAAACCTTTGATTACAGATTATTGACAAAAGAACCCCAATAAAGTTCAATCTTTAAAAAAAATCAATGAACTATGATCGAATGTCGACCACACTAGTAATTGTTAATTTTCTGACTTAGCACAATGGAATATATAAAAAAAACTTTGACATTTAAATATTTGTTTACAAATGTGAACTATTTATGAGGCGCTATACGAAGTACGTACAGATTTTTACATTTAAAAAATTACTTATTATTGATCGGTAAATACGCAACTCGAATTTTTGTAGTGTTAAATTGAAAGGTACCTACGGATGGTGTCATGGTTATCCCATAACATTGACTTTCAAAAAAATACAGGCATAATTTGTAAATCAGATATAATATTGAAATACGAATACTATGGAAAAATTGAATAAAAATTATATGTGATATTTTATAGGTATTTTTAAATGTTTCCACCAATAAACTTAAAATTTAAGTATCACAATATATAAAGAGGTGCACTGACACTAAAAGTAAATGTAAAATTATTATATTTGTGTATGTATTTAAATTTGATGACTTTATCATTACTATAATTTGGTTTTAACTGTTAGTTCGGTTACAATTGATCATAATGTGGTTTTACTTCGAACCAGAAGTAGCAAAGATATCGCTTTATTACCCCGACAAATCAGTAGCGTTAAATAGAAATTTAATAAATAAAAGTGTTATACGTAATTTTTATACTGTTTACTACACCTATATATTGTATAATTTTGACTATAATAACGTCTTTGAAACAAGTATAGTGATGTTTTATTGCGTAAATACTAAATCTTACTCTTCAAATGAATAATGTAAGATTCTTTAAAATTTTTTTTATTTTATTATGATCGTGAGAAAATAATTGTTACACAACAAGGACACATAAATGCGACAAATGCGCGTACATATAAGTGAGGGTTTTTTACACGATGCCCACAAAAAAACCCAACTACAATAAACGACACAACGCTATCCCAAACTTAATATTAACAAAGACTAAAATAAGTTTCTATTCATTTTATATTATTGGGTAAAATAGTATTTCAGTTTCTAATACAATAAACAAGAAGATAGGAAATATACGTATTTTTAAATAGTTGTATAGTGTTCCTTAATGTATTTTATAATTTTTCAGAAGATTAGGCTCTCAATAAATAATAATTAATTCATAACGCAGTATTAAGGAATTGCCAGTAGACAACGGTAATATATTATTTACAATAATGATTTCTTACTCCTGGATGTACGTCTCTTCCCGAGGGAAGGCACTAGTATTGTTATCATTCTATCCTACGACGTATTAAGGGTTTCAAACGCCAGAAATACATAATTCTGGATTTTGTCTTGTATACATCTTGGTTGGAAAGGTGAGCTTTTGGTTACCCATAACATTCTGATGAAACCTCGTGACAGGGCATTTTCTAAGGTTCACTTAGTTACCTACCTTGGCTGAAAATTCGTTTGAAACTAATTATGATCTTTAGTACAACATTTAATAATGCCATGTCATTTATACATAATGGCTGTAGGCATAATTATTCTACTGTTTATTATCCATTATTATTATTATTGACAGTTAAAATGGCCGGGATTTAACGCAGCGTGTAAATATGCGAGCATTGTGCAACAACTGAAAAAGAGATGTCGGAGAGATCACTTCACGTTATTCACACTCGAGCGTCGTGATGCGAACAACGAATATTCATTTAATTATCGCATAATTTTACAACAATACGATATGTAATAACAGCCAAGTAACCAACAACAGAACGACTGACATAAGTTTATGAGAAGAATTGTCGTAGCACAACACAACATTTTTTTGGTTTAAAACTGACTAATGCTATTTAGCTTAATGGGCGTTTGTCAGCTTCACCGGACTAACTTCACCGCTTATGGCGCTCAGCCGCTTGGTAACAAGCGCAAGGGTGCCAAAGTAGGCGAACCTCGACTTATATTGCCTTGGAAAATACAACAGCGTAACTCTTAATAGAGATTGAACCGTTATTGTATATTCTTGAAACTCAGTTTCTTTCAGTTTAACGTGTTTAAATCTTCATGTATGTGTATGCAATCTTAGGCAACCGGTCTTAGGACCCATAAAGATAGGATGAAGGCCCAATGGTTCGTGTGTTCAGTCCCCTCGTTGTTCAGGTGAATTTTTAGACAGTAACAATATTTATGGAGGATACTCTGCACTGGATTCTCGTTCTAAATTAATAAAAAAATAGGTGCTTAATATTTGACCTAATTATCTAGAAACATACAAAAATTATTATCAATCCTCTAAGCGTCTATGTTAAAGCACAGTGTCGAAGACCGTCGGGTGAAATGAAAGTGAAGCCAACCAAACAACAAAGGATAATTTTTCGAAGTTTGAACGAACAAAACGCTTTATTACCCGTTTTATTATCGAAAGTTATTAACTCCGGGTCGCCGCTGGTAGGTTTTATTGCCGGTCATTCAACCTAGGTTTATTTAAGTTATTATCCATATTTTTTAAATTCTTAAAACAAACTTTACCTAAGGTTATCTTTGTTGTTTATTAGTATTTGTTTTGATATTATCATTATATGTATTAAACGTGACCAAGAAGTGTAATATCTTAGAATACTGCGAGTGTCTAACCGTTCACCTGGTATAGTTTCGAATTCCTGCGAATGTGTCGGACCTTTAAGTGAAAGAAAACATTGTGATGGTATGACTTTTCTAAGCCGGCCTAGCTAGCTACCACTCTACTCCACTAGCTACCCTCAAGTTGAAAATCTCTCACCAAGCCCCTATAGGTAGGTTCTGACAGCTGCAGTTGAGAGCCAGCCTCCCTATAGATCTAACGTGTTTACCATCTCCAATCACATCGGTGTTAAACCACATTTAACATCATCTGTCGTTGTGGTCAGACGCTAAAAAAACCTTTAAATTATTTAAAAAAAGACCTTACAAACTTAGTAGTTATTATTATTAGATTTCACAGTAGCTACTTAACATAATTTGCTGGAATAATTTTACTGAAAAACTGCTTAAAACAAAACGTAGGAATAATAATTATTGATAAGTTCAAACATTTATGAGTGTAAGTGATTTTGAAACGGAACATGGTTTATCGTGTACCGATAATTAGAGCGAGTAGCTTACTTCAAAGGTATTTTAAATAATGGAATTTCTGTGCAATATTACTCCTAAACTTCAATGTACTAATAGTACCTAATCAATATGTCCGACCCATGAACTCTAATTAAAGAGGTATTTGGAAAGGTATCCATATGAGGATCTATTCGTCAGATTAGAATGCGGTAGCCTATTCAAAATAAATCAAAAATATTTCAATATTTTTTGTAAGGATTTTTGAATTTTAAACTATAATCGAGTTTTAAACAATTAATGTACTCTACGATATATTTAACAAACTTTTAAAAACAAAAAAAGAATAGTTTTGGAGCATTTTTTTATAAAGTTATGTCAAAAAAACGAAAAAAAAACTATATTTTGAACGAGTAATAAAAAACTCTCTAAATTAACGAGGAGGGCTATTTTCAGGAGTACTAATATATGTATAACAATCACGTTATAGAGGAAATTAAAAAAAATTCCAACTATCAGATTTGTCGTGGAATTCCCCATATACTTTTGTATTTAATTGATTCGGACAAATAAAACGACCTAGGTGGTCGTTTGTATCATGACCGTATTAAGTTCTATCTTATGTTTCTTATCTCATCACTAGAGGAATTCCCGCTAGGAACAATTTAATAATATTAATCTGTCATTGACTGTGTCTGGATTGCGTCAAATTAATTATCCTAACCTACTAAGCAAACAGAAGACTACTTACATTATTTAACACTTTGACTGCCGTGCCGTAGTCACTTGCTTCTGTTAGGATGCCACGGTTAAATTTTTCCAATTTTTTAAAAAGGTCTAAGCGCTTAGGCCACCGTTTATCGCCGTGGCGTGACGTGGTGCAGCGCGACGTTGTGTCTCAAGAGTAACCGTGACCGATCATATATGACTAACGTGGCAGTCAAAATGTTGATTCTCATACGAAAAATATCAAAGGTACAAGGAGGGTTGAGAAAATAATATATTCTGTGGATTGTGCCACTTTAATTTTTAATATACATAAAATACTTGATTTCAAATAGGTAATAAAAAACACTTTTTATAACCGCAGATTAGTGCTGACCAGTGCCCCATTGTGAAGGAGAGCGTTGCCGATATAGATACGTCCGTCGTTTATCCGCATTTTGATTTTCAGGTAAGTTAATCTATGATTATACATTTAGAGTGGATTCGTTGTTATAATTATATTTATAAGTTATATAAAATTTTGTTTTAATATGTTTACTTCCAGTTTTGTACATTAACTATGCTTTTTTCATATTTCATTCTAAAAAGAACAATAAATTTTCTGTATATGTATTTTCATCGCTGCGTTTAACATTTTTTTTTCGAGTGGTTCAATTCAAATAACTATGTCCAAAGACCCGAATTTCAAATATATCTATTCTTTAGAAGTGTACAACAACAACATCATAGAAGAAAAACATTGTATATTCACATTTATACCTAGTAGAAACACAATTAGGCTAAATATGAACGCATTTCAGAACCTCACTTCATTCTTCATTGTCCTTTTCACATGAAATTCCCCCTTTGTTACATATTGATGATACAATCTGTACATCAATACTGATGATCTCCTATCGTAGCGATGTGTAAAGTGGATAACACTCTGAATAGTCCTGTGTCCATCTATACCTGTTGCCGTTAAATCGGTTCAGCCATTTCAGAGTAAACTAGACAAACAGCAAACACTTTAATAATATTTATATGTTTTATAATAATATTTATCATTCATATATATTAATACGTGAAGACTAAAGTTTGTATCCCTTTTTAATGGAATTGGGCGAACGGATGAACGTGAAATTTGGCATAGTTAAAGTTTATATGGAGGAGAAGTGCAGAAAGCTATTTATTTTATATAAAATGCATTAGAAGTACATTAAATTAATTAAAATATGCGTTACTCACACTACTGCTTCAATTTTACACAACATATACACACATGTAAATAAAAAATATATTTTGACATCTGTCAATAAAGGACTTCAAAAAAGGTTGTGAAGGAGGTTGCTATGCTCGACTGTATGTATTATTTTACTCTTACGTTCCAATTACCCTTTTTCATTCTACGTTCAACAATGATATTATAACTTACAACTATTATTATAATAACTGAGTAACCATGATAAAAACCTTTGATTATAGAAGTAAGTTGACAAAAGAACCCTAATAAAGTTCAAACATTAAAAAATCAATGAACTATGGTCGAATGTCGACCACTGGGCGCCCACTAGTATGTTTTATTTTCTAACTTGTCTCCAGCATTGAAAATAATCATTTTCCCGATCTCAAAAATATCCATTCATTTCATTGATTTCCTACTATATCACTAATATATCACTAGACTATAACTAAATATTGCGAAAGAAATCTTGTTCAATTTACAATTCAAGTTTTCCGTACATCTCATTGAATACTATTAAATAACGTGTTCCACGTTTTAAGGGTGAATATAGTCGGAAAAGATTTTTATCAACTATTGTGATTATAACTGTAAAAACATTTATTTTTTTTGTAAATTTCTAATTAGCTCCATGTTATATATATATAAAGCATAACATAAAGATAAACATCACTCGGTAACGATAAGGTAATTGTAACTCAACCCCATTTCACTTTGTCAAATATATGTGTTCCAACCGTTTATATCTTTTCATGAGGTTATTGAACTCCTTGAATTCACTACACATTCAGTGTAATCCTTTATACTAATTACGCAACCTCTCGGTATTTCTTAAGGGTTAATAAGCGCTAAAGAATTATTAAAATCAAATCAATAATGACAGAGATTACCTCCCACAAACATATGAATTAACTATACCTCCGTACATAATAGTGCAAATAATATTAAATTCGTAAAGAATGTTTGATCTGTGAACCTCTATAATCTCCCCCTCTTGTCGACTTATACGCAGATCCACACTTTCCAGGAAATGAGAGGGTTCATTGTTAGCGTTTTGCAGTTTTTTGCTCACCACAGTTTGAGCGAGACATTTACTTGTGAAAGCGTGTAGACACTTAAGTAAATGGAATGCACATTTAAACTCGATCGTCAGGGGCGACGAGCGGACGGCGTGGGATAACTATAAAGTTAAATCATAATGCCACTGATACAGGTTCGAATCTTATTACGAGCTTGTACGTTTGATAAGGAACATACTATTATAAATATGATTTTACTAGGGTATTTCTAATACTAGTCTGGTAAGATTTTAACTTTCTTCTATATAAAAAATCCGTGCGGTGCAGGAATCGAAACCGCAAACTTGTTAGTTTTATTGTAACGTTTACTAGCACTACTCCATTAGGATTATTAAACGAAGTTTCCTAAATTAATCAATTTTGTTTAAGTATGGCAGTTTTAAAAATAGTTATGTTCTAACTATTCGGCCATCACGTTCATCAATTGTCAACTTGCCGTGTCTATATTTTTTTGTAACATAGTATTAGACTGAAACGACAATTAAGAATAACAAGGAGGTCACTGGGTCTGAACTGGATCGTTGATTCAAAGTAAGAAGTTAATTAAATTAATAAACTTGAAGGCATTTGTTGCTATATGAACATGAATAGTCTGTATGAAAATAGTACTCAGCTGCTCGCGCCTCTGTCTCTGTATCATATACCAATATAAAGGGGTAATATTTGCGAATGTTTGTAATTGATGATATCGGGAACTTAAGATCCAATTGAAAAAAAAATCACTCATAATAAGTTACGTTCACGTTGATTCTATTTATTGTTATTAAGTTATTGTTAATTTGTTATTGTAATCCTTTTTTTGTTTGTTTGTTTGTAACGATTTCACGCCTTAACCGCACGACCGATCATGATGAAGTTTACTGTATACAGTATACATACATTGTCACTTATCAGGGCTAAAAAACTCGACATAGGATACGTAGGATATGTATGTACGATGTAACGTATACATCCAGGAAAAATGTGCTGTTCTTTACAAAAAGATCGTTATTATCCTCTTCTTACCCTTTTTCCATCCAACTAGAGTCGGCACGTTTTCTACTTCCACTCTCCCCTATTAGACGTCATCTTAGTATTCACATCTTTTATACACATATCATTTTTCACACAATCCATCCACACATTCTTCGGGCTTCGTTTACCCCTACGTTCGTCCACCTTCATACTAAAAACTTTTCTAGTAACATGACTTTCATCTCTCATGATATGACACCATTCTAACGATTTACTCGACAACTTGTCTGTCACTGGTGCCATCTGCAAACTTCCTCTGGTAAACTCATTCTTAATTCTATCTATTCTAGTTACACCACACTACCATCTTAATATTCGCATCTCTGTCATGTGTCATTTTCTCTCATCTATCTCTTTCTTAGACCAGACTCAAATTCATACAATATGACTGGAATTGTAATCATCTCAGAGATATATATTAAATCGACATTAACACATGCGAAGCCCCGAGCAAAAGTTATTTATTAATTCTACACAAAGTCTAAATATTTTATAAATAAATTGCATCATTATATTACTTTGATACACAGCCTAGCGTAATTTCCTAGCAATAGTGTCTATAACTATTATAATAGGATTTCGTGAGATGCCTCAAGTAACAGGCTTCCCTACTTTATGAGGTCAGTGGTCGACTTTTCTTGAAGTTATTTTATTTTTACTAGAATCTAGCTATACTTCGAGCGCATTACACTCTGAGAATAAATACATATACGATTATTTTAGGTCACCTTTTTTTCTTCTTATAAAATAACCATGGCGTTTGAAAATGATTGATGTTTTGAAAACATTTTGCCCAACTTAAGATGATGTTATCTATTTCACTGGTAAAGCCAGTCTCACGTATGTATTTATGAATAATCAAATGTCTATGATACGAGATATGATAATAGATTACAACAGGCCTTTTTTTGTCACTTCGTTTTTGGGGGCACGCTAATTTTCGAAAGTTGTAAGTCCATAACTTTTGGTAATCTCAAAAAGTAAAAAAAATGTACATCTGGTTACTTTGGGTACTTGTGGAACTATGGAAAATTCAGAATAAAAACCACGAGATATTCATAGTTTTAGATTGTTTTCAATATAGTTTTATTCAATTTATTCTTAGACTATATATATACTCCAATCTAAAAAGTGCATTTAAGTATTTCTATTGCTTTTCATTTGAGACATCGAATATTTTTTTGTAAAATTCCGATTTTAACATTTTTATTCCCCTACGTCCGACCTCTACTACAGAGACCAACCACCGTGCGATGCAGTAATTGTTCGGAAAGATAGATTATATGTTGTATTTGAATAACTTTGACCTATTTAAAAAAAATCTTATTTTTTTGCATATGTTACCAAGATTGATTTTTTTTCAAATTCTTTCATTTTTTTCAGTTTTGTGTCAATTTTTCGATGTTCGAAGTTTCTTTTAAGGGCACTGCGTGCCCCCATAAAAACACCCTGGATTACAATCTTCATAATTCTGTGTAATTACTAGTGCATAAAAAATGCCACTTATAGCAGTTTAACTCTATTTTATAACGCAACAAACAATTCTGGGTATAGCTCAGATACTAATTTTACCGGGCATTGCAGGAAATTCAGGGCAAAATTAAATTTAACTTTGTAGCCTTGTTTGTTTATGGTGTACTGAAGCTTAGGTACGATTATTTACGAGCGACCGAGGCGAGAACCAACAAAGCAAGCGCGTCGCGGCGCACCGTACTCAATGCTCTTCCAGTTCTCACAACTGCCAACACACTTTTGTGTCTTATTGTTTGAAAGTTTTTGATTTAAATAGATAAAATTACACAGATTTGATGGTGAATTCATTTATGAACACGATCGCGGTTTTTTAATCGAAACATATTATAAAAACTTACATATTTACACAACGTAGAGTTGGTGATAAAGATTTTTTGTTACTATTTTAAAGCACTAATTTTCAAATTCTTGTGTTACAAATTATTTCGTAGCAGTTGGTGGTAACAGAAATAAAGGAGGTATTTCGACTTGAGGCTTAGAAATTACCTACCTGGTAACATACGTCATATTATTACGGGGCTACAGTACCTTCGGAGATAGTAAATTCATCCGGTACTAGTTCTTTGATATAAAAAAATGCATCAAGGATGTTTTAAATTTCTTACGGGTTTTACTCTGAACAATTCAAGGACAATGTTAAATGTAAAACACTTGACTTTGCCAAGTCAGATTTCTAAACCGGAACTATTCTTCGCAATTGTCACTGTTCAACGTTGACAAACTTGATTCATTTTCGCGAACTAACTTTAGTTGCAATTGAAAGTAAGAGAAACTGTAAGTGACTTACATAAGACAGCCAACAGGTTAGTTGTGTGGAATCACTAAAGCAAACTCTATCACTTTTCATTAGACAAGAGTACAATGAATCTGGTAAACTATGTAAGGAATCTGGGAATTTTATAACATAGAATCCTACCTAATATTATAAATGCGATTGTGTGCTTATTTATTACGATTTCACACCTTAACTATTCAACTGATCATTATGAAATTTTGCATTTACATTGTCACGAGTACAGAATAAAGAGGTAAAAAAATACAGAAATACAGTGCTGTTCGCGATAGGATAGACAAATATCTTTTATATTCACAAAATCTACATTAACGCGAAAGCCGCGAGAAAAAAGCTAGTATACAACATAGAAAAGGTTTTCATAATAAAAGGTAGCATAACATTATAAGTTCTAATAAGATACTAGTTGAATTCAACGCTGTAATATGGGCTACTTGCGTAAAATTATATAACGGTCCAATATTAGAGATAATATCATTACATAGTATAAAATAAAGTCCCCTAGCGCGTCTGTCTGTCTGTCTGTTCGCGATAAACCAAATAACTACTGAACGGATCTCCATGCGGTTTTCACCAGTGGATAAAGTGATTCACGAGGTACGTTGTAGTACATAATTTGTCAAGGTTTTTTTTTTAAATCAGGGCGGGACAACGTCTGCCGGGCCTGCTAGTTTACACATATAATAGGAATGTAAATCTAACGTATCTGTACTTTTTAGATTTTTGTGAAAGGTGTCTTGGAATAAGTAATGAAATATATTTCAATCATATTTAGATATCTCTGTCTGTCTGTCACGATAAAACCTCATCAAGAATATCATAAAGCATATTCTCGAGTGACATTTGTCTTGGTTTCATTAAAATCGGTTCACTTTATCAAAAGTTATTGTAATTTTAATGACGACGCGACTGAAGTACGAGAGAAAAGTAGACAAGTCAATGGACACTAACGTTCAGATGATTTCATTAGTCAGTTATTTCACATTAGGTCCTTATTAATTAGGTCATTAAGGGGTCCTTCAAGCGTAACGTGAAGAGTCATTTACGCAAGCCGGCATTACAGCGGCGACCGGTCAGGGGTAGTGTATCTCTCGGTGGTCGCCATTGTTTTTAGATTATACTGTGCTCACCATCAGGCACCGTAAAGTCATTTTGCCGTGCTACAATAAAAAGAAAAAAGGATCCACATGGAAGGAGTCGCGGGCACAGATGCTAGTACATAATAAAATTCTTAATACTGTCTGAAACACAACACACAACTTAAACCGCTGAGACTAAATTCTCCACAAGAATTGCTTTTGTAACATAAGTGAACACTAAGAAAAGATTTTTCTAAATTCATCCCCAAAGATGTATCCCCCATGTATGCGTGTCTATTATATATCGCAAAAGTTTTAGTTTCTCATCCAAGTATATTGGAGTGGAGAAATTTACACTCGTGTGACAAGTTTGAGCGTAAGCGGCGAAGCCCGCAGCTGGGTATGCGTAGTTATTCGTGGTTCTTCAAACAGTACTAACATAGTATGTAATATCTAGGGTAAAATGTTATTTGACTGTCTGTATAATCCTGAAAATCGCCCTGTTAACATGTATAGGTAGTTTCACAAAATTTTCCTCACCCGGCCTGAATTGCACGGAATACACCGTACTTCATTTGCATTTCATTTGCAAGTCAATTGTATGCAATTGAAGCAGACAATACAGGTTATTATGATCCATGTAGCTCGGTATCGACTCAAAATTTTATGCTTCCGTTGGGTAACTGGCAGCCTCGAGAACTTTTATAGTCATTTAAATGTAAATTCTATTCAAAAATTCCGTTTTTCAGCCGAGCTGGCTCCGCACAAAGGAATTTTGGGATAGATCCTTTGAAGACAGATACGAGAAGATTCGCAATGATAGTCGACGGCCGAAATTAAAGGTATTTTTATTTATACTCTAAACTGCTTATTGTAACATCTCGAATTATATTTCCATGAAATTGCTTAAGTTGTAATAATTAATTCAGTTGGGGTCAAGTAATTGTAATAGGTAACTCTTGAATTGGAATCTGTCTCGAATGAAATAAAACAGTAAAAAAAAAGTAAAGTAAACTTCGAGTGTACACGTAAACCATAAAAGGTATAAGGTACCGTTCTATTCAAATTGCTTGTCTTATAGTTATTTTTAAATATCATAAGAGGCAAACGAACATGTGGGTCACGTGATGTGATGATCACCACCGTCCATAGACAACACAACACCAGGGGAGTCGCAAGTGCGTTGCCAGCTTGTGTTTGGGGGAGAGGGAGAGGAGTGGGGAAGGGAGGGAAGGGGGCTAGGGAAGGTGGTCCTCCGGCGCTCTCACTGACCGATCGAAACGCAACAATGGAAGCACTGTTACTTCACGTCGGTTTTCTATGAGAGGGTGGTACTACCCTGGGCGAGCCGACCCATTCATGCTGAAACCAGTAATAGCTTCAGCGTGGCTCTACCTGTAGTGTGCAAGTAGAAACATTACTAAGCAATTTGAGAATTCCTGAGTTGTCCAAGGGTTTACTCCTACAACTAGTCCCTACAAGACTTGTTAGTCGTTTTTAACGAAACATTTTTTTCTGTTCTGTTCAATTGCGCGTCATAACATTGTCATACTCATTTGTATAATTATATTCTAAATAGATTAATAAAGGCTATACAATATTTCGTTACGTGTACTATAGAATATTATAAAGAATTTAAATCTGTCAGGTAATCGTGGTTCCGCATTCTCATAACGATCCAGGCTGGTTGAAAACTTTTGAACAATATTTCGAATTGAAAACGAAGAATATAATCAACAATATTGTACAGAAACTACACCAGTATCCTAATATGACTTTCATATGGACCGAAATATCGTTCTTGAATGCGTGGTGGGAGCGATCGCATCCTGTAAAACAAAAGGTACGTAGAAATTAACTACAAATTTTGTCATGCCTACAAAATAAAGAAATGTCTTCTCCGAGTAAAAACATGTTATTCTCTGCTGGCGAGCGTCTTGTTTCCAAATGGTTAAACGTTCTTACATATGTTTAAACTGAATAATTAAAATGAATACGTTATTTATACATATTAATTACAATAAAATTATATATACCTTTATAGGTATATGTAAAGTATCTATTTAATTTATGATTTTTGTTTAAAAATTCTAAATAGTTGTACTATCAACCGAGGGTTAGTGTTGTCATATATTGATTTTCTAGATACAGGCATTGGAAATTTGGAAGCTATTATGTTAAGTACAAGGTTATTTTGTAAAGCAAATTAAATGAAGTTTACTTGTTTTTAACTGAGATTTAACTCCCGCTACTGTAATTAGTTTTATAAATGTTATTGAAACGATTAGTACTTGAAATACTATCTTACATTACCATCATTACGATTACGATATCAAAGCACGTACTTGTATTGCCTTAAAGCAGTTTTAATAACGCATCCTTTGTCTAAAACATTACTAGAAGTGTAATCGAAAATGATAAGAAACAACTATTTTCATTTATCAATTTAGTACAAACATTATAGTACGAAAAATGTCGGCTAATTTAATTATGTTAATCTATAACGAATTAAGAAATTTGAACACGTACTTTCCGTCGTTAATAATGCATTATATGTCTTTAAAATAATACAATGATAATAAATCAATTTTTTCCGTCTTTCCGTCAAATTAATCTTTTTCAATTGTCCTAATCTAGTATATTCCTTGTATGATATTTTGCCTGACAGTATACCCCGCCCTTCTGATTTTAAATCTTTGCTGTTATATGTGTTTTCTCCCTTTGTCTATACTTTGGCCAATTTTATAATTAACAAAATTAAACTCTAACATTAATTATTATGTAAATTTATATTTATTTATTTAAGCATGATTATATATATTGTATTTGTCCTTGGATATATTACACTGGCCTAATCTGGAAGAGCAAAATTATACAATTAATATTTAATAATACCTATAAAGTGACTCTCCCATGACTAACTTGACACTGGCAGAATTCGTATCTACGAGACGCCAATATATAAATATTGAATATCATCAGTTGAATAGGTTGTCAAGGATATAATTTTTCTATGTAAAAAATACAAAATTTAAATTTAAAATAGTTGGATTGCCTTGTATAAAAAATAGAGATGCCTATATGATAAGCAGGTATATTAAGTGCCTGAATCGAAGGAGTACAAAAAATATGAATTACATAATAATCTCTACAACCCTTTTTTATTTTTTTAGCTCGTTAATATAAAATTTATAGACATAAAATATCCTAAGGTGGGATACTTTAGGTGTAAGAAATTTATACACAAGGTGTCATGTTACGACCACAAAATGTAAATGGTGACAGAAGTATGTCGTAGTGACTTGTTTCTGTGTGTCGACTTCCTGAGTTTAATCTACACATAATAATCCCCTTTAGGTGTGCCCAATAAATGTACTAATCCAGTTTCTTTATCTAAATCATATAATAAAACTAATACTAATATATAAAATATAATCACAATAGTCAAATATTTTTTTTATATATCGGACGTGAACAATTAAGCCACAAGAAATCGATCCTAAAAAAACGGTAATTTAGCATTCCACATCGGAACATCGTTATTTCCATTGTATATGCAAAAGTAGGGTACGATAGAAGTCGGACGCACGTGGTCGACTTTGGGGAGTATACGCTGTACATAGAAAAGGTATGAATAACTTATTTAACGTTCCAGTAACAAGTAGCGTCATCTACTCGTGCGTTTCAAAATGTTTTCTTAAAATATCCTACGCAAGTTCTTTTTCAGTAGCGTGTGTTTTCTCATAGATGGCTCTTAATATGAAAAACAAAATTATATTCCTGTAAAAATACATTTACTGACGTATTAAATCCTCATTCAGTAGTCATATCCTCATCATTAAATCCTCATGTAACTGTAAATTTTCACTTGACAATGGCAGTAATAGTCTACTAGAAGACTGGTTGCCAAAAATGGAATGGAAGAAGAACTTGTAATACTATTAACTACTCGACAATGGCAGTAATAATCTAAAAGATTGGTTGCCAAAAATAAAGTTAGAAAGTTAGAGAACTGTAAATTTATAAAATTAATCAATTTCTACTTGAATGTTTTATCTTCTCAAAACGTGGCCGGTTTGTCCGGCGTCTAGTGTTGTATTCCATTTAATTTTCATTTGTATTCAGTATTCTCCAATGATATTAAAGTAAAAAGGTGTAGATACGTTACCTACATCATATTTTGACAAAACAAATGGCACGATAACGCACACATACGTTAAGTAATATTGTAATGCCACACTGCCTTAGCTAAGATGTGGAAGAAAGACGGTATATTCTCAATATCGGTGGCGGTTTTTTTTTTTTTTCTTCGAACTGACTACGCTATTGACAAAGCAAGGTCTTAACAGCTTCACCGGACTACTAATCGGTGGCGGTGAAAAAGATAGTTATATGTTGATTAGATACGGGCGAATTGACGGGGCAGCCGTCAAAAGTAAGCTATCTAGCCAAGTTTTAGCAAGGCGCTGTTGAAGCGCTTATGGCGTATCTATAGAGTTTTAGTTATATTACATTACATTAAAACTTACTCTCAGGTATCAGCGACTCACTTCTAAGACTACTCAGCCCTGTTTTGACATTAAATCCAGATTTTAATAACCGCATTGACATAATCATCGTTTACTTTTTTGTTACATAATAAATATATATTTAGTCCGTATGTACATTTCATTATAGGCTCTGAAGAAACTGATCAAAGAAGGTCGGTTGGAGATCACGTCGGGAGGTTGGGTTATGCCGGATGAAGCTTGTACACATATTTATTCAATCATCGATCAGTTTATTGAAGGTATTTTTTTATCAATTTTTCTATCTTGTAAATGTTAGAATAATAAATTATTTATACTGAACCATCATTATTTTCTATACTTATCTTCACAAACAGTACAATTTAGTATCCAATTTATCTTCTTTTTGTTTACATTTTATGAGCCTCTATTTTTTGTCAATATATAGTAAAGCATCCAAAATATTCTCCGTTGTTTTTGATGAATTGAATTGATCTAATACAACTATTCTAATGCATTTGCACTGCATATCTTCTCTCTAAACAGAGCTTGTTCACGCCCACGCCCTCGTAACCACAGATCACGCCGCCGTGGTCTGGGGGTCAATTTCGCTCCCGCACATCAGATTAGACCCCCTCGGCAGCGGCTCAAGCCTATGAGTACGCTTGAGTACGCTGCTCGCGCGATACAGTGATGAGTGATATCACCTCCACACATGTGCACGCATACACGCTTACACATGAAATTGGAAGGGTTTTATTTTTTTCCCTTATCAAACTAAAATAGTTTAGAAAATTATACGATACGAAATATATATAAGAGTTGTTGAGGTATGTATGCTTGGTACACATATATGTTTCAGTAACTCATATAAGTATGAATATGTACCTTAGGTTAGCTCAGATCATCATTTTCCCCACCTAAAAAAAAAGGTTAGCTCAGATAGGTCGCGAATTGCATGTATCAGGCAACAGCCCAAGCCGAGGTGTGCCGCGTACCCTTGAGCTAGTTGTCAAATAAAATCGGCTGAGTGTCTTAAACGCTCGCCTTAGTAGTTCGGTGAAGTTGTTAGGACCTTGCTAGATCAATAGGCTAGTCAGTTTAAAAAAAAAACACTTCATATCTTTTGAATATCAAAAAGTTTAAAAAAAAACGTTATTATTGTATGTAAGAAATTAATAATGATTGTTTAACAGTAAAAGAACTTACAAGATCCAGTTGTAGGAGTCCTATCGATTCATTACTGTCTCGCATAAAACAGAAGGAAAAACAGTGACTTCACGTTCTTAAATTCGGGTTCGAAAGGTGACGTTGGAAACATATCTTGACACATGAGCATAACCATGAGGTTACAGTCTGTTTCAAAATAGCTATATATAGCAAAGATCATATCAAATCAGGAGTACTGTATGCAGGTTTTCAATTCTTGTTATTAATAAAAAAACAACGTTGAACATCTTTTGTAATTACAGGTCACAGTTGGGTGAAAACAAACTTGGGTATTACACCAAAAATCGGATGGTCTATTGATCCCTTTGGTCACGGTCCTACTGTACCATATATTCTCGATAAAAGCGGCCTCGAAGGTACAATTATCCAGAGAATACACTACGCATGGAAACAATGGCTAGCAGAAAATCAAATTGAAGAATTTTTCTGGATACCAGGTTGGTCGACAAAAAAACCTTCACTGATCGTTCACAATCAACCGTTTGATATTTATTCTATAAAGAGCACATGTGGACCTCATCCATCAGTTTGCTTAAGTTTCGACTTTAGAAAAATACCTGGAGAATATTCGGAATATACTGCGAAACACGAGGAAATAACAGACACCAACCTTCACAGTAAATCGAAAACTCTGATTGAAGAGTACGATCGCATTGGATCTCTCACTCCACATAACGTAGTTCTAGTTCCCCTAGGTGACGACTTTCGGTACGAGTACGCTATTGAATTCGATGCTCAGTATGAAAATTACATGAAAATGTTTAACTATATCAACAGTCATAAAGAAATTTTCAATGCCGAAGTTCAATTCGGGACACCATTAGATTATTTCAACGCGATGAAAGAAAGGCATAATAACATTCCGACGTTAAAAGGTGATTTCTTCGTGTATTCGGAAATATTTAGCGAAGGAAAACCTGCTTATTGGTCTGGGTATTACACAACGAGGCCATATCTAAAAATACTTGCACGACAGTTCGAACATCATCTCAGGACTTCGGAAATTTTGTTTAGTCTTGTGTTGAATTTAATTAAGCAATCGAGTAACCATAGACTTTTATCCTCTGAAAAGAGACTGGAAAAATCCTATGAACAGTTGATAAATGCCAGAAGGAATTTAGGTCTTTTCCAGCATCACGATGCTATAACCGGAACTTCAAAATCTAGTGTAATGTACGATTATGGCACTAAAATGTTTACTAGCCTGTATCACTGTATACGACTTCAAGAGACAGCGTTAACTGTACTCATGTTGTCAGACGAAAACATGCATTCAAAGAATATATTGCAGAGCGAAGTCGAATGGGAGACTTATGGTAAAACACCTAAGAAACTCCAAGTATCTTTTGTTGACAAAAAGAAAATTATTTTATTTAATCCATTAGCAGAGGCCCGTACGGAAGTAATCACATTGCGTTCTAATACTACTAATGTACGAGTATTCGATACACGCAAGAAAGAATATGTACTATATCAAATTACACCTAACATCGACATCCGCGATGACGGCAAACATACTATTAGTGATACGAACTTTGACATTGCTTTCGTAGCTTCGATGCCGGCACTTAGTTCAGTCACTTTTAATCTTGAAGAATATACGAACACATCGAATCACGCTGTTATTTATTGCAACAACTGCAATGATCCTGAAAAATCTGATGCCGATAAACTATTCGTTATCAAGAAAATGTTGCCCGGAGATATTCAGCTAGAGAATTCTCTTCTGAAGCTTCTCATCAACAGGAACACGGGATTTCTCAGGCAAATTTTTAGAAAAGACATACAGAGGCGCAACGTTGTAGAGATGCAGTTTGGCGCATATCAGAGCGCACAAAGACATTCTGGAGCTTATTTATTTATGCCCAATAATGAAGAACCAGAAAAAAACGTTCTCGGCCCCTATTCAAATTGGAATAGTCCAGATGATGAAAATATTGTAATCGTGTCTGGCCCTATCTCTGGAGAAATCACAGTTATTTATTTACCTTTCTTAGTACATACCATAAAAATATATAACTTCGACGATCCCATACTTTCTCGTGCCGTACATATTGAAAATATCGTTGATTTTGAGAATCCACCGAAAAATAGGGAAACAGAACTGTTTATGAGAATACAAACTGATATTCAAAATGGTGAGATACCCGAATATTACACCGACCAAAACGGTTTCCAATATCAGAAACGAATTAAAATTGACAAATTAGGTATCGAATCTAATTATTATCCTATAACAACAATGGCTTGGCTGCAAGACTCCAATACTAGACTTACATTAATAACGAACCACGCACAAGGTTCTTCCGCTTATGAACCAGGCCGGTTAGAAGTGATGCTCGATCGACGTACACTGTACGATGATTTTAGGGGTATAGGCGAGGGTGTTGTAGACAATAAACCAACGATATTTGAAAATTGGCTACTCCTCGAGCCGATGCCAGCAATTCGATCAAAAAGGGATACAAATGATTTCGAAGATCTTACTGAAAGGCATTTCAATCCAACCAAGAAGCCAAAGGCATATGAACTACCATCACAAAACGCAGGCTACTTGAGTAGGGCTTTGAATTATCCGGTGAACGTTTACTTATTGGATACAAGCGAAATTGGTGAAGTTAATGTTAAGCCTTATCAAACGTTCGTTGATAATTTTCCAAATGGAATACATTTAGTTACAATGCGTACAATCACAGACGACAACTTGGAACAGTTTCCCAGTACATCATGCTATATGGTTCTACAAAGGTACGGATACAGCTGCTCTGTAGGTCACAAAAGCAAAAAGAAATCGTCCACTTTTACAGCTAAGACCCAATTCAACGGACTGTATATTAATAACATTTCTTACGTTAGTTTAACTGGGCTGAAAACTTATAAACCTTTATCAGGTCTTGAAGATATCGAACTTGAACCAATGGAGGTAAAGACATATAAAATTCAATTTTGAAGACTGTTATTTATAAATTTTTGATTTCGTATGTGTGTCGCGAAAGCTTGCTTATGAGCTTAAAACCTAATAACATTTATTAAGCGGGTTCGATAGTGTTATCCGCACACATTTTGTTTCTATTTCTCACACGTATCGCACTCTACGGTGTCAAAACTTGCCAATAAATAATATTTTACCATTGCGATCATGGTAAATATTATTCGACCTTGTTCTATCATTACATTTATACTTCATAATCACGAAGTTTACTAGTCTATAGCTACATTGTAGGTTCTATCACAGAATTAGTAAAAACGACTTCAAATCCTTAATGTTGCTGTACCGGGAACACGTGAAATCATTAAAAGGTTTCTTATTATGATATGAAAATCTTCAAACGAGGCGTGAAGAGTTGGGATCTATGACGAAGAATCCCAAGCCGGAGATCGCTGTTGTTATTAGACTGGAATGTATCAGTGAACATCTAGAATTCTAGGTGAATCTACCTCAACACCAAAAAGTAACTATTTCAATGATGACCTATTTAGATATGTATATTTATTAATGCAATTAGTCAATTTAAATTAAGCATAATATCTTAATGTTGAAAATGTATAACAATAATTGTCAGTTAACGATACATTGCAAATTTTACGCTGATCACGTTAATTATTAATGTTAGCCTGATATTCCTCTGTAGGAATCTTCTAATCCTAATGCGACCAATTTTGTAGAGAGCAAAGTCTAAACAAAATACCCTTATTTATAGATGTGTATATCCATAGGAATTGGGATAATTTTTTACTAACTAATATAATTTAAATATTAAGCAGTAATGTTGTGATATAAACATGTGAGTATGTTTATTTATCTTAACAGTTTTGTAGTTACCCCTGTGATTTTGTTATCATAATAGTTTTTAATAATTATTCATGAATATTCTACTCGAAAGAGGAAAGTACATATTAAGTTCTCAGGATTAAGAAATAAATTCGCATTTTTTACATTAAAGTTATAATTATTTATTATGTTAATTGATAAAAACTCGTTTACTTATAGGTAAAAATAATTATAAAATTCAATTAAATTATTAAAATAAGAACATTTTTTCGTCTCGTAAATCGTCACCCAGTAAAATTATATAATCATAACAGAATCTCATTTGTCGATCTCTACATAGAATAATAATGCAAATTATTTTAAAATTTACTTTGTCGTGTAATATTAATTTATTTTAATTAATCTTATACACAAATTGCCGATATTTATTTTAAATTTGATTTAAAAAAAACATCGAAGATGGTGTTAAATATTTTAGTATGTGATGTATTTACTTTACTATTATTACCATTTCAGTTTAATATCATTTTGTTATAGTACATTCTTTGTAGATATAATTTAAAATTATGTATATACGTATGAAAAGAGAACACATCACATCAGCAAGTGGCAATGTTTGTAAATTATTTATTTTTACATATACCGCGTGGACCAAATTAGTTTTAATTATTATTTTGTATACATGAACAACGTTTAATATGATAATTAGACTAGTAATATATCGTCGTTGTACCTGCAAAATCCACGAAGTAAAATTCATACTGGACGAAGGGAAAAACATTTTTAAGTGAGGATAAAATAATTCGAAATGGCGTGCAAATTACTATCCAAAAATATGACGAATTTACTACAGAAATCTATTTGTTTTAACGTTTAGTTTAATATAGTGAATTTTACAGATACACGATGATATTTATTTTCAAAAAGCCATTTCGGTTTAAAAGTACATCATTTTATCAGTTTATATATCTTTATATAATGCGAGTTCATCTAAATATCTTTTCTAGAGTGATGACAAACCATGTTTTAAACTAGTTATTGACGAGTAACCTATGCCTGTAATTATGTTTATTTTATAACTTTTGCTTTACAACAATTTGTTACAAAAGCACGATTGCTGATCTGTAATACAATGTATCCTATTTATTCAATTAATTGTATACTAAAAATATTTGTAATGAAATTAGTAATGCAGTGGATTTAATGCAATTATTCAATCTCGTTATACAGCCATTTTATTGTAAGGATATTTTAGAATAATTTCTAAAAATTGTTTTATTTTTAATAGAGTTTGATTTATTTCTATAATTTTTTAAATATTATATATATATAATATACATGACTCACACACTTGAACATTCATGATATATCTGAACTTAGTTCACTAAGTCACAACACAAAATTGTATTTTATAATAACATACAAATAGCAATTCTAAAATTAGTTTTGTTTACATTGTGTATTAAAAACATAATTAACATTTACAAATGAATTCATTATAATTACTCAGTTGTTATGTTTTTTTTTCAATTGTTTTACTCGCACGAATATATCAATGTAACATAATTAACTAGAAAATCCATATTAATTAATATACACGTTTGTTTTGAATATGTAGTTGAAATAAAATTTAAAAACACTAATGTTTAATTATTGCAATAAGTTTACCTATTCATAAAAAATACGATCATAATCATTTTTACAATAATTAAAATAAAATATAAATTCCGATTATCAACATTATAGTTGAAATAAAATCTAAAGACACGAATGTATAATTACTATAATAGGGTTATCTATTCATTAAAAATACGATCATAGTCAATTTTACAGTAAATAAAATATTAATTTAGGGATACAACCGTGGAAGATCACGATCTCGTCACAATATATATATACTAATTATTTCCATGTTCACCGCACTTAAAATCATTTCTTTTTTATTCTGCTAGCGATCCATTCTAAACCCAAATGCAATCTGTAATACAAAAAAATAAAATAATGTAATAATCGGTATAAATAGAAATTATTACTTAATAAATACTAAAGGAATTAGTGACTATACAATTGTAGATCAAAACACGAACAAGGAGTATTTCTAATCTTCCTACAAATTAAATAATTGCTTTACAGAGTTCACGTTATTAAAGAAAATGTGTCCCCAACATAAAAATACACAAAAATTATATCCTGGAATAAATCGTCTTAGTATTGGCTGGTGAGTTATAAACATGACATTTCAATTAAAAGTTATTTGAATTATATATTTGCGTCTAATTGCGTCATTTAAAGGGTATAAGTAAAATATTGGTAGAACACCGTAATGTACAAAAAAAAAATTCTTGTGACAGTTCAGTTGAAACATGAAAAAATTCAATTTTAAGCTTTAGAACAGAGCCATGTCGGTTGGTGCAGTGACGACGCTCATATGTTAATGCTCGTAACGCAAACTGAGACACGTTAACATATTCTATGTAAAAGACATTACATGTGACGAAATTACATGTGTTTCAACTTAGTATACTTAAACATAGTATTTTCAAATATACGGACTTTTCTAGCTTTGGAAAACCATTATATCTATACTAATATTATAAAGAGGTAAAGTTTGTGACGTTGTGGCGTTGTAAGGGGTAATCTCGGCGTTGACCCGGACACCGCGCAGCACACTCTGTCTGAGTGTGCTGCGTGGGAGGAGCAACGTCGCACTCTGGCTGCGGCGGTAGGGCAAGATCTCTCACTGCCGAGCGTGGTTGCGGCCATGCTCGGTAGTGAGGATAACTGGAACGCAATGGCCTCCTTCTGTGAGGAAATCGTCTCGCAGAAGGAGGCGGCGGAGAGGGTCCGTGAGCAAGACCCTCAAAGTGGCCGTCTCCGCCAACGGAGGACGGGCAGGAGGAGGCGTCAGTTTGACCGCCTCCTCCCACTGTAACTGGACCAGGGAAGATGGGTCGGGGGGGCCATCTTCCCATTGCACAGGTCCGGCGGACGGAGGAGATGGCCGGTGTGTACACGGCTGTCTCCCAACAAGACGGGGCCCGGCGGCAGCGCTTTTGCTGCTGGGCCAACCGCTGGGGCGGCACGATGAAGTCTATAGAGATCTCGGCCCGCCCCAACTATAGCGGACGACGTACACCGTGGGGTTTTAGTCCGTGCGAGTCGGACATAACCCACCCTCTCCCCCGAGAGGGAGGTGTATCCAGAAGGGATTTCCCCACGATAAAAAAAAAAAAAAGGAACTACTGATCCGATTTGAATAATTCTTTCAGTGTTATATAGCTCATTCAACGAGAATGGTTATAGGCTATATATAATCACGTTAAGGCCAATAGGGGAGCGGAGCACAGATGAAAAATGTTTCAAAATCGAGATTTTTTTTCGAGTGCTTCTGTTGTGTGTCAACTTTAGCCCAGAGTAGTAACTATTACTACGCGGACGAAGTAGCGGGCAGGGGCTACAATCTATATACTAATATTATAAAGAGGTAAAGTTTGTGAGTTTGTAGGGGGTAATCTCAGGATCTACTAAACCGATTTTGAAAATTCTACTACTACTATATACCAATATAAAGCCACGTAATTTATAAGTGTCATAGGCTACATATCATCACGCTAAGACCAATAGGAGCGGAGCAACAATGAAAAATGTTTTAAAATCGGGGTATTTTTCCTTTTGAGAGCTTCCGCTGCGTCTTAGCCCAAAATAACTATTCCACACGTGCGAAGACGCGGCAGAAGCTATTAACTAATTATATTATCTATAATCTATACTAATATTATAAAGAGGTAAAGTTTGTGATGTTATAGGGGGTAATATCTGGGGAGTCGGAGAAAAATGGTCGAACGAAAACGTTTCTGACGAACATTGCCTTAATTATGAGATATATATGATTGAGTTCTAGAGAAAAGTTGTAGCTTGATAATGCCTATTACCGCCCAACGAAGTGGGCACGGGTCGGATAGTATTGATATAAACACCAACAAGTATCAATTCCCTCAAGACACTGTATAACATATAACTCAACTATTGTATTAATTTTTTTTTTCGAACTGACTACTCTATTGTCCTAGTAAGGCCTTAACAGCTTCACCGGACTGCTACTGTATTCGCTTTGGGTTTTTGTTTTCTACTGAACAATGCATTAACGGTTTCCGTTCTCACAAACTTGTGAATATGATATTAGAATAGTCACTTAAATAGCCACATAAATTATAATATGTCGTTATTTCTCTATTTCGTATCTAAAGAATACAGCATGTAAACCACCTAAAATCAATCTTTTAAGCCGTTAATGCACAAAACTGAAGCACCCGCATAGTAAATGTTTGGTCAGGTTTAAATGGTTTATATATGCTAAATACCTAGGAAACCAATTGTGTATGATTTATAAAGTAATCTCTTTTAAAATTGTCTAAAGTAATCACCACGTCGCCCTGAGACTGGTGCCATCTACCAGTATGTGACGGAAAATTTACTAACCTTGTTTGGATAAAGGTATCGTTGTACACTAATGTCAACCGTATTCGTGTGCCTTTTAAGAGTATTAAGTTAAAACATTCACCTTTATTATTGGTGGAGCAGATGTTAATAAAATTAAGAAGATATTGAAAAAAATAACGATGTTTTTCAACGTCTAAAAATACAGTTTCATGGACGATGGGGAAATCATTTTCTTACCCATTGCGAATATTCGTATGATGGTATGTTGAACGTTATGCGTCCCAGAGATCACATTCTTATAGAACTAAATCTTTAAACCCAAACATTTAACATTTATATCGATGAAAAGTTGATTATGTCTCAATGTCTCATAATGGACTAGGAAGATTTCCATCTTCTAAGCTTTCATAAATCCATCAATTTCAACTCGGTAGATTTATTTCGACGAGTACTTAACAAAAAGGAAGTAATCAATATATAATCGTAGAATGCTCTCAAAAATTCCATAATGGCGTAATGTAAAACCGTATAGTTTATGTTTATTAGATTGTATATTTATAAAACTGACATTTGGGAATTTTCTGGCGACAATAAATCAGTTAATTTCTATGTCAATAATTATCTTAATTAATATCGTTATATCCATACTAATATTATAGGTGCGAAAGTGAGGTTATTTGTTTGTTACGCTGTTGTTTTCATCGTGAAAAAATTGTACCCTTTCCGAGGGATAGACCAAACCTAAATTAATGCGAACGAAGCCACAAGCGACAGCTAGTTCACTAGTTTGTTCATTACGATCCTTAAATATGATCACACTTTTATGTTATACTTCACAGACAGACCTATGCTTGAAAATTAAAATCCATTCATTGTCATTTTTTTTTCTCGAACTAACTACGCTATTGACCTGGCAAGGTCTTTACAGCTTCACCAGACTACGTCCATTGTCATTGTTTCCACAAAAAATGCCGTTTTATTTTTCTAGTTATTGCTAAACTCTGCTTTTGCTAAATTTAAAATTTTGGACAATTATTACACTACAAGTTTATTAGGATATATGCTGTGGTACTTCCATGCCTTGAGATCGATGGTTGATGAGGTAATGATTTTTCCTTATGAATTTCTTTATAATATTATGATGAATTATTTTACGTGCGGCTCATTTGTACAATTATCATAACATTCTGATTAGCTACTATGAACTAAGTACTTGACGAGACGAACCTAACGAAAACAACGTCAATGGTTTTACATTAAGGCACAGTGAAGTTCCTGTCGCCCCTTCTGACTCCTACATAAAACTTTAAGCAGACTCTCGTACATGTATTTTTCAACTAACACACCTATGTATAGTTTACTAGAATATCTCTTATAATAATTAATCTACTAATAATACTAAAGAATAATCATTGAGAAATATAACGCAATTATAATGGGAACACCGTCAAAATATGGCGTATTCAGATTAATTAAATAATCATATTTATTTATATAAATAAAGAAAGTCCAAATTTGATGGTTATTTTATCGAGAGGATCGGTAAAAATATGTCGTGGACGACTTTAGTAGCGCGGAGCGTTGGGTATGGTTTCGTATATTACGGTGGATACCACTAACGGACTGGGATGATAATAACTTGCTTTGTCACTCTTCACTGGTATAAATGATCAAGGGCCTACCTGTGAATCGATACGAATTGATAGCGGCCTATCTTTTTACTGTATTGGAACCAATACAGTATGATAGTAGAGAGAGCCGTTGGAAATTTAAGAAATGAAGTGAAAGAGGAGATATAGAAAATGAAAACAGAAACAAAAGACAGTATGAATACTATAACCGAAATGATAAATGTACGCTTATTCTTAAATTGAAACACTATGGTGTTTGTGAATCTTCTCTCGACCTTCTAGTCTCTTATTTACAAGATCGTTGTCAGAAAGTTAGCATACATGGGGTAACGTTTGCGGGATCTTTTGCGCGAATTGGTGTCCCTCAGGGCTCTATTTTAGGGCCGTTTTTGTTTTTAATATATATAAATGATCTGCCGCTAATGGTTAATAACTGTGCTGACATGGTGCTTTTTGCAGATGATACTTCACTTATATTTAAAGTTAAACGGATAGATTCAGAGGTTGGGCATCTGAATAATACATTAAATGAAATTTGTCATTGGTTTGCGTTAAATAACTTATTGCTAAATACAGATAAAACGAAAGGTATGAGATTCACCTTACCAAATGTTAGACAGGTTAATAGTAGAATCAAGATGGAAGGGAATTTGTTAGGGTTAGTTGACAATGCTTGCCGGCTCCCTGCCCTGGGAGCTGGAGGCAGGAGTTCTCGCCGCCGTGTACCAGTTTACGGCAGCGAGAAAACGAAGGGGGGAGCCTCCGGCTCCCAGGGAGATAGAAGCGGAGAGACGGCGTCTAAGGGAGGACGCCGTCGAAAGGTGGCAGCAGGACCTGGCGGACGAGCGGTTCGGGCGGTTCACTGTGGACGCCGTCCGCCCGGTCCTGCGGGAGTGGATAGCAAGGGAGTGGGGTTCCCTGACGTTCCGACTGGTGCAGGTACTCACCGGACACGGTTGTTTTCTACTACTGACGCTGGTGCAATGCTCATAAACCATATATTGGGAGCCTGGGAGGATTCGCAGGATGCAATTGGTGTGTTCTGCGATCTGTCTAAGGCCTTTGATTGCGTTGACCATAGTACGCTTATTCTTAAATTGAAACACTATGGTGTTTGTGAATCTTCTCTCGACCTTCTAGTCTCTTATTTACAAGATCGTTGTCAGAAAGTTAGCATACATGGGGTAACATCTGCGGGATCTTTTGCGCGAATTGGTGTCCCTCAGGGCTCTATTTTAGGGCCGTTTTTGTTTTTAATATATATAAATGATCTGCCGCTAATGGTTAATAACTGTGCTGACATGGTGCTTTTTGCAGATGATACTTCACTTATATTTAAAGTTAAACGGATAGATTCAGAGGTTGGGCATCTGAATAATACATTAAATGAAATTTGTCATTGGTTTGCGTTAAATAACTTATTGTTAAATACAGATAAAACGAAATGTATGAGATTCACCTTACCAAATGTTAGACAGGTTAATAGTAGAATCAAGATCGAAGGGAATTTGGTAGGGTTAGTTGACAATGCTGTATTCTTGGGAATCACACTAGATTCTAAATTACAATGGGGCCCTCATATTAAACAATTAGCTAACAGATTAAGTTCGGCTGCATACGCAATTCGTAAAATTCGCCAGCTTACAGATATTGCCACTGCTAGGTTAGTCTACTTCGCTTACTTCCATAGCCTAATGTCTTATGGTATTCTGCTGTGGGGGCCGGCTGCTGAGGTAGACACCATATTTTTATTACAAAAACGGGCAGTTCGAGCAATATATAATATGGGACCTCGCGAATCATTAAAAACGAAGTTCCAGGAATTCGGTATCTTAACTCTACCCTCCCAATACATTCTTGATAATTTAATGTATGTCCGTAAAAACTTTGAAAATCTGCATTTTGTAAAAGACCGGCATGATCTAAATACTAGAAACTGTGACAAACTGGTCGTCCCATGTTTCAGACTTAGCAAAACCAGTAATAGTTTCTTAGGTAATAGTGTTAGGTTTTACAATAAAATCCCAAAACATATTACCGATTTGCCGGACTGTAAATTTAAGCACCATGTCAAGCGGGTTTTAGTGTCGAAAGGCTACTATAGAGTGGATCAATACGTGAACGATGGTGACGTCTGGAATTGACTCCTCTCTGTGCATCCACTAAAAACGGTATTGTAACGTATAATGTATTTGCAATATATATATATATGTTAAAAATATGTACCCAATCGAGTTTCTTGCCGGTTCTTCTCGGTGACTGGGTTGTTTTCCGAACCGGTGGTAGTTTTGACGTTCATAAGCGCCTTATTAGGGCCTAAACTGAATAAAGTATTTTTGATTTGATTTGATTAGCATTACTAGATTAGCAATAACTCATGCATTCTTGGGTTATTTTCGTCTTAAAATTCTTTCTGCATGGAGACGTAGGGATTTACGGGTGTAAAGGGTGTCAAATAACATCTAAGGCTGAAGACACCCAAGCCAACCTCACCTGCACGTGGTGCACCCTGCTGAATAACGAACGAGGCAATGGCGAAAGCGGGGTGGTAGGGTTTTACAGCCCGACTGGGTCGCAACCACCATGTATATGGCGAAAAATCCCGACATAGTGATTCGCTTCTGCGGGTCGCAATTCAGGATCAGCCTGTACATATCCAGCTGTTCGCTGGCCGGCATGCCAGCAGCGACCGGCGATGGATAGTGTGTCACTCGGTGGTCGCCATTGTTTTTAGATTGCACTGAGCTTACCATCAGGCACAGTGTAGTCATTTTGCCGTGATACTATAACAAAAAAAAAGACGAAGAGCTGCACTATCTAGCACCTATATTCGTCTTAAGTTACAGTTAAGTTTCAAGTCTGGAGAACCTGTAGAGGCTCCTTCGGCCAACAGAGCTGGTGAGATCGAAAATAATAGAATCCAGACAGGATTTGTGAGTTATAATAATTATTTGTTTACCCACAATAACATGCGAATTTAATTTGACAATTCCAAAACACAAACGCCTTGGCCAGAGAAATCTTTTTATGTTTCGTTTGTTTTGCAATGAACAGCTATTTTTACAGGTGATGTTGATTATGTAAATGGGCTATGAACATATAGAAGCTATTAAGTAAAAAAATTACGTGATCACATGAACATACATAAGAGTATGCAAGTTTTCATTTAATAAAAAGTAAAAATACAGTAAATTGTGTTTATTCGCGGGAAATAAAATCCATAGTGATCTCAAAACTACAAAAACCGTAAATATGGAATAATAACATTTTGTACAGAAATGTATGGGAATGCATCGCAAGGTTAGAAAACGAAATAGAAAGGTGACAAAATAAAATCAATTCGAAAATATTTAGCGAACCTATTCGATTTTCGATTGTGTAATTAGTAATTAATTATATAGCAAATAGTAAGTAATTCAATTTCGGAGGCATAGAGTCAAAGCTCACTGGGGTAACCGGTTGCATTGTTCAAAACTGGAACAGACTTAAAGTCACAATTTATTTTTCTTTCATTCTATTTAAACTTCTGAGACAAAACAATGTCAAAATCAGCCTATTAAATGACGATATGTCGTCATAGATTAAACTACTCACGCACGTGTCATCTCATTTTATATAATTTTATTTATTTTTATTTTTTACAAAAAGGTATAATTACAGATAACAGATTGAAATTATATGAGTAACATAACTATTATAACATAATAAATCTGAAATCCAATTATAAATTGTACACAACATCATCAACTGTAACCATAACCACAGTTAGCCTAGTGTAATGATAAAATAAATATTAGGGATACACGACTATCATACGTCTATGTTTCTAATACAATATGTGCCTTAAATTTTTTAAAGCTGTCATTAAATATGTCTTTGTGAACACAGAATTCGTTATAGTACTTGCACATTCGATACAACGGATTGTTTTTTGAAACGTTGTTATTAACTGCTGGTAAATGAAATAATTGCTGAGCTCGTACTGAGTGAGTTGGTATTCTGAAATTGATTTGCCCGAGTAGGTCACTACCAAAGGTACCGTTTACTATTTTGTGAAGTATACATAAGTCAGCTATAGATCTTCGGTGTTCAAGACTTTTAAGATTGAATTTTTGAAGTCTATCTTTATATTCAGTGATTCTATTTCTGATACCAAGCTTACTGCACAGTATCCTTAAAAAGCGTCGCTGGATGGACTCAATCATGTTTATATACTTTTATAGAACGGGGACCATACTGATGAACAATACTCTAGAATGCTACGAACCAAAGTAATGTATAAAATGGTCCATGATTTAATAGATTTAAGTGGTTTGGCTGTACGTGTTATAAACCCGATCATTCTATTGGCTTTGCTTGTGATATGGTCGAGGTGAGGTCTAAATGATAATTTAGAATCAATCATGACACCTAGATCTCGCACTATGTCTGTTCGATCAATATTGACCCCTTCAATTTTATAATTGAAAGTATAACGAGTTTTGTTTTTAGTAAATGTCATGGTTTTACATTTTTGTGCGTTTAGTGCCATACCATTTTCGATACACCAAGATTGTATAATATTGAGGTTGTTTTGGAGCTGAAATGTGTCGTTGTCTCCATAAATCTTTTGAAAAATTTTGATATCGTCGGCATATGCCAGGCATTTGCAATCTAATAAATCCAGGAGATCATTAATAAATGCCAAGAATAAAAGAGGGCCTAGATTAGAACCTTGTGGTACACCGGATGTAGCAAGAAATGGTACCGAGTCAAAACCAAAAAGTACAACCAACTGTGACCTGCCATACCACCACATGTGACCTGATAATAGGCCATAGTAAGACACGATATTTTTATAACACGTAAATTACGCGACGACGACTTCAGCCAAGAAACATTATTATAACATTATATTTTGACGCTGATTTGATTATTATCTATTATACAAATTATTCGGTGCACACAGCTAATTTGGATTAGGGAATAAATTTCATTTTCAGTCAAGATTACCCTTATCCCATTTAAGTAGGGTCGGTACAACATGTTTCTCATGTTGTGGTATATAATTTGGCTTAATTTTTACGATCGGCCGCCTGCCTGACATCAACCCTCCTTGGGATTATTTTCTTGTGCCACTATATGTTTATGGTTATTATATATAGTTACGAAGTCAGCGTATAAACGTATTTGTTGTGAAGTAAAAAAATACTTTTTATTATCTGTACTGTTATTTAGTTTTTTTATCATTTCTAATTATAATTATTGTGGATTCGTGGTCGCCATAATGTCATGTAAAATGTCAAGTAACATTATTATTCTTTTAATTTTTATTTCGTTTATGCTTCTTTTTTCCGATTATTTTAACATTGATATTCTGCACAGCAATGTGTGCCTTTTGTGAAATTGTTGATTACCATATCGCGTTAATAATACTACAAATACATAAGTGTACAATTACTCCATACAAAATTGTTACAATGAACCAAATGGGTCATCCACAACCGGCATTTTACTTAGGTTTTTTAGCAGGATTATTCAACGTGTTTGATACCATTTTCTAATAGATAAGTAGTAGTCTTTTAAAAAAATTACTTCGGATAGGATTCCAATTACCAGTGCACACTGCCTAGACATCTTATTAAGTGCCATTAGAGATCGCAGTCACTGCTTTCAAAATCGCCCACAGCTGAGTAGTATTCGTGTTAATAACCAAACGGGAATAATCAATCTCACTACATCCCCTAACCGTCGAAATTGCGAGTTATTCGAATATTGATGTCGACATGCAAATGAATTAAGAAGGAAGATTCGATATTTGTACCGCGGTGTAAATCGATTGATTTGATGCTTTTTATAGACAAGTGTAGAGCTTATTTTTTAATCACGATCAAAGTAGGCGTATTAATGTAAGGTATGACCTAAGAGGTAGTAGTCAGGTGAAGCTGTAAAGACCTTGCCAGGTCAATAGCGTAGTCAGTTCGAGAAAAAAAAAACCTAAGAGGTATGTAGTCCGGTGAAGCTGTTAAGACCTTGCTAGGCCAATAGCGTAGTCAGATCGAAAAAAAAAACCTAAGAGGTATGACGACAATGCGACGACATCTCAGTGAGAGAATCTCAAGTACCTATATCTACAAATTTGATTATGTGAACTTATCCACATCAGGTATGAAGTGATCCTATTTACAAAGCCAGTGGGCTTTTTTTGGACTGACTATCACTGTTGGCCTGAAGGTTCTTTACAGTTTCACCGGTCTTTATGAAGGCGCAGAGTTTACTTCACCGTAACGACGATAAGCGCAAAGAGGTACCAACATGGCCGAAACTTGGCTTGGGTGTGGGTAAGTGTGCACTTCTGCGAACTAATTATAACTAACAATACATATATAAAATATGTAATTGATTTATTCCAAAATATTTTTTCTATATCTACCTAAAAATTACCCCCACACACACCTATGATCCTACTATGTAGATTTGTAGGTGTTAAATGCATTGTCATGTGTTGTGAGCTAGCGAATGATATTATTATCATTATATACTCTAAGCAACGTGTTCGATGGCTTCTTTCTATCTAAGAGGATCTAACCTAGGCTGGAATCACTACAGAAGACGGATGCGGTAAATGGGGTAGCTAAAGTGCCACTGTCTTGGATTTACCTTAGTACAGATCAATGCTCGTATAGACAAAATTTTAGTGATAGCTCTTTACCGGATTATGTATATTCAAGTCCAAAGAACAATATGTTTTGAAATTCGATAGAACACATGTAAGTTAAATTGAAACGAAGATCTAGATAGAGTTAGCAAGAGGTCTACAACCGCTGCTTAACGGTTTAAAAGTGTCTGGGAAGAAATTCGAAATTAGACCAAAGGGCCTCTTAATATTTCAAAATTTAGAAGCCTCAAGAACCCGAGACCATGGACAGGCCGCTCTTTCCAAACGCCTCTTAGACTGCCATTACTTTATATAATTCACTATGGGAAGTTAGATTTACAGACCCTTCCCCCGTTAGGGCGCAACACGCTTGTATGTGCCAAGGATGCTGTTTTATTGATGTAAGATCCAACTGCTCTGATATTTCCGCCGCTGTCATCGAACCTTTTACATCCTGAAATGTGAATAGTATTCATATTACTAAATCTGTAGTTTGTTTACATCTCTATATTTTATGGTTGATAGTTATTTTATAAGCCAGTAAACTTTATTTCCTATTGTTAACTATCTCCCTGTCCATTCCTATCAGTCTAGATTTAACCTAAGAACGATCTCGTAATTCACAAATATTATTTACCTAAAACCAATTTAAGTTTTATTGCTTTATTAATTTATTTTATTATTTTCTGATATCATCCTACTTTAACGTTGTTATCTTTATATATTACTACAGGGTAAAATGGACGTTGTCCTGCCTTGATAATAAAAAAATCCTAAAATTCAAACACAGTACCACCCACCGGGCCCAATTGTGAATCTAAATCGTTCTTGAATTCACTTGAACACACATAAAAAAATTATCAAAATCTGTCCAACCGTTTAAAAGAAGCTCAGTCACAGTCAAACGGACAGAAGAAAATAAAGATATAAACGAAATAGATTCTCTATTTCGCTGTAAAAAAAGTGTGTTTATGGTTTATGATCTTATTCGACTTACGTCATCATTTTTTATTCATAGAATATGTTTTAGTAAATGGTTTGACACTTAAAGTGACATAAGCAATAACATGATAATCGCAAGTCAAAATGGTGAATAAATTCTACAGAATTAAAATAGTAACATATATCTTTAATTTTACCCAATAATCACTTTTGTGTCGCAAACACAATGAACAATGCTTAGGTTATAATTCCGTAGACATTTGATATGAATAACAATTGCCTTTATCAAATAATTACGTTTCATTATGATATTGTACGGTCAATATTTATTTTAAGATGGTAAACATACTTTTAAAATCTAACGGTGTTATTACAAAAAAGTTAAATACGTATTGAACCCTGGCTTTAAATAGGTCTCGTATTAAATGCACCGCGGTCGCTGAATGTTCGTCGCTTTTTTCTCGCTTTGGTTACGTTAGGCTAGACTTGCGAAAAAGGATAACGCGAACTTGCCTCGGCCGAACGCGGTGCATTTATTACGAAACCTTTTTAAACCAAGTATTTAGTACGTATTTAACTTTTTTGTAATAACACGGTAGGTGTTTTAAACATAAATAATTTTAACAGCATAACTAATTGTAAGTTCTTATTGTGCAAATAGAAAGTAACAATTATATTAATATTTGATCGTTTCCCTATAAGCTAACGAGTAGTGAAATTTATTCTGATACTTTAATTTCTATATATATTTGTTACCTTTTGATTATTAAATACACATCCCTTCTAGTTGCATTAATTGTTCAAAGTACACAGAGCAAAGCATTTTCCAAACCCAGAGTCAATGGCATCCCAAGGCATACTATATTCAGGAAATTATTTAAAAGCAAGTAATACAATGCCTCATTCATAAGTTATTTACGAATTAAAAATTACTCAAAGACATAAAGAAACGGCTTATATTGTAACATTTGACTTTTTCTGTTGTGATGGTATTTATTTATACAACTGTGTATAAAATACGTATTATTGACGAACATGTGTTACATTCATTTTATTATTGTATCATTGTCGCAATGTTTCAATATATTATATAAACAATAACGATATACCGTGTCTTCTATAGAAAATTTAGTTTTTAAAGTGGTATTTAGTTAATTGATGTCATAATAGTTTTATGTTACAGTACTTGACACCCGCCGGCTTCGTTAGGCACTAAAAATTACGAAAAAATAATTCCCATCGAACGGTTATAATCCTATGCCGATAGGTTAAGTAGTTTTGACGTTATTAATCCTCAAAGGAACTTTATTCTCACTGTATATGTACAAATATACATTTACCTGTTTATTGGCAAAGACAAGCAAACAGGCTTTACTCAGTTCTTCGTGAGTAAGCATTCTATGAAGTTCTTCGCGACTAATGTTAAGCCGTTGTCGATCCGTCGAATCAATCACCATTATTACAAACTGAAACAAGTACACTTCAATCTTAAAGGATGAATAGAGAAAAATCAGTTTTATTTTATACTTATTCAGGGCTTTTGTTGTATATCAAAAATGTATCCACGTAATCATATATACTCGAACATAGAGTATATTCACTATACAACTAATACTATAGTATGTATTCATTCACTCATATAAAATAATAGAACCGTCAAACTCCCATTACAATTTTGGAAAGTTCTCGCTTCTTATAATAAGCATTAAGAATCGATTAGTAAAACTTAGTCCGGCGAAGCTGTGAAGAAGCACTAACCCAATAGTGTTAGTTCTAAAAAAACGATTAGTAAGCGTCTTAACTTTTGTAGGTGGTAGAGTCACGCTGGAGCTATTACTGCTTACAGCACGAAAGGTTTGCCCACCCGACCTACAGAAAACCGACGTGAAGTAACAGTGCTTACATTATTGAGTTTCGTTCAGCCAGTGAGAGCGCCGGAGGACCACCTCTCCTCCCCTTCCCTTAACCCCTCCCCCAAACATAGGCTATCAACGCATTTGCGACTCTCCTGTTGTTGCTAGTGTCTATGGACGGTGGTAATCACTTAACATCGGGTGACCCACGTATTCCTTTATCTCCTAAGATATATAAAAAAAAACTTCAAATTGGTATGCGCAAGTACAACACAAAAGTAAGAAGTAAAAGTACGCAATGGACGAGATGCAAAGCAGGAGTATGTTAGGTTATCGCGTAGGCTTTAATCGTATAATGAGACCGAGTTTATAGAAAAAGCGAACATCGTAATGAATCCATAACATGATTCGGTATCTTCTGATACTGGGCTCGACTTGAATTGAAAATCTGTCGCTAAACACTTATAGATATGTTCCAATGGTTACATTTTAAAACCTCTTGCCATCTTAGACCACACCGTAATTTAATATTAAAAGAGATTATCATTAAACACTACATGTTTACATGATTAAAAAGTATATAGTATAGTATCTATACTAATATTATAAAGAGTTATAAAGTTTGTAACGTTGTGGCGCTGTAAGGGGTAATCTAAGGAACTACTGGTCCGATTTGAATAATTCTTACAGTGTTATATAGCTCATTCATCGAGAATGGTTATAGGCTATATATCATCACGCTAAGGTCAGTAGGAGCGGAACACATATGGAAAATGTTTCAACTTCAAGATGTTTTTTTTAGAGCTTCTGCTGTTTGTCAGCGCTAGCCCAGAGAACTATTACTACGCGGACGAAGTCGCGGGCAGGGGCTATAATCTATATACTAATATTATAAAGAGGTAAAGTTTGTGAGTTTGTGACGTTGTAGGGGGTAATCTCAGGAACTACTAAACCGATTTTACCAATAGAAAGCCACGTTATTTGTGAGTGTTATAGGATATATATCATCACGCTAAGGGTAATGCGGAGCAACAATAAAAAATGTTTTAAAATCGGGGCTTTTTTCCTTTTAAGAGCTTCCGCTGCGTCTTAGCCCAAAATAACTATTCCACGCGTGCGAAGTCGCGGGCAGAAGCTATTAACTAATTATATTATCTATAATCTATAATAATATTATAAAGAGGTAAAGTTTGTGATGTTGTAGGAGGTAATATCTGGGGAGTCGGAGAAAAATGGTCGAACAAAAACGTTTCTTACGAACGCTGCCTTAATTATGAAATATATATGATTGAGTTCTAGAGAAAAGTTGTAGTTTGATAATGCCTATTACCGCCCAACGAAGTGGGCACGGGTCGGCTAGTGGTAAATAATGTAAAAAGATAACGTTTTTGGTTAGTAAACAAAATAATAGCATTTTCTATAAAAAAAAGTATATCATTATAATAACACCTGCAATTGCAAACTACGAGTATGTACGATAAATTTCGCGTTGCAGGTGAATTAGATGTATGTTCTTATTAAACCTTGTGTACTAATTATAACCACTTTTTACGGGTAATACAAAGAAGTAACGCTTAAAACTTGAACGCTTAGAAGTTTACGATCCATTAGACAGTACCAACCAATACCCATAAGCGAATATTGAAAAAAACACACAGCATTTTTGTTTAGAAAAACGAACAGCACTGCTTAATTAATCCTGCTCCGAGTTCCTGTACTACTCTCAACTTGGGAAACTCAAACAAAATACTCAAAACCTCTTCTTTTCCATCGTCTCCAAACTAAAATATCGCATATTTTATTTTGGACTATCATTTTGTAGTATCATGATTTCGCTAAATTATTGCACTGCACAAATAATTACAATATAATCCAAGCGATAGTTATTTGATGAGAAGTTATTGATGGTTGTCGTTGTTGCGCTGGCTAACAAATATGAAAGAGAAAACAAATAGACTTGTATTTTCAAAACAATAAAGTCATGATTTTTTTTATTGTAGCACGGCAAAATGACTGCACTATATCTGATGGTAAGCACAGTACAATCCAAAAACAATTGCCACCACCGAGTGACGCACTATCCATCACCGGTCATCGCTGTCACGCCGGCCTGCCGAAAAGCTGGATATGCACAGACTGAACTCGAAACACGACTCCGAGTATTCGCGGTTGTCACGCCAGCTTACAAATATGTAAATTAAAACTATCTTCCTCATATTTTTATAAATGCCTGATCAACTAGAGAATTTCGCAGACATCGTTGTCACGCCAACAAATGTAAAATCACAAACAATCTGGTTTAATATTTTTAGAAATGCCTGGACAAATATTGAATTCATTGATAGAGGTTGTGGTCACATCCACTAACTACTAATCAACGACTGAGAATGGAAGTCATCTAACACATATTTTCATAACTGACTGGTCAAATAAAGAATTTTTATATAATTAATAGTCTTGCTGTTGCGCCAGCAAACAAATATGAGAATAGATACCGTCTGACAAATATTTTTATGAATGCTTAGTCAAATAAAGAATTATATAGTCATCGAATGTCCCTATTGTCACGCCAGCTACCAGATATGAAATCAAATAACATTTCATAATTAACGAGTCGAATAAAGAAGCTTTCTCTTTCTGAAGTTATCAGAAAAATATCCACTTTTTTTATATCATAGGAAGCAAACGAACAAGTGATCACCGCCGTATTAACAACACCAGGGGAGTCGTCAATGCAGCCTGTGTTTGGGGGAGGGAACGAGAAGAGAGAATGGAAGGGCCGCGAGGGGAGCTGGGCTTTTATAAAAATTTACACAGATGGGTGAAGACTCATCTCGAGGTAAATTGGCATTGCAAATTGGCTTAATCTTCGGATTACGCTTGTATTACAGAAACATTGTCACCACGCCAGCAACATTTTTAAAACACAGTGGCTCAACAGTTACATACTATCTTGCATAATAAATTTCCTCCAAATTTCAAGTTAATATGCGCCACAATCAATCAATTCAATCTGTAATGAGATTTTAAGACTCCATAACACAGGCATCGACTAGTTTAGGGCTATAGTTAAGGCTAATATTTTGTAAAGGATTTTAGAGAATAAAGATATTTGCCATTTGCATTCGCCCACTTTTACTAATATTACTTTTGGCCTATACTTTTTATCCATTGTCCCCTTAGAAGTGTAATAGCATGGCTCAAACTAAAGTTCTTATAAACTCATAACCTTGTTCTTCTCAGAAACTAATACATAAAGGGTAATAAAAGTAGAACGATGATTCATTATTAGGCTATATATATGTATGTATATTTCCAATATATTATCTCTGTGATTCTCATAACACAGTACCTATCCCGCTTTGGTGACATGTCTATGTTCACATATTGTTATTTTAGAATATTCTACGTTATACTGAATAGTTGGCAATTAAGTTTAAAACGTGTATTCCTCACACTTGACATAGGCAAAATTGCTTACATAGGCAGAGGCCATACCGAAGAAGAAGAATGATTCATTAACGCACAGCTGAATCTAGTGAAAAGAAAATTATGAAAATTTGACAAGTTCTAAATCTTCGGATTTAGCTTGTATTACAGAGACATTGTCACCACGCCAGCAACATATTAACATTTTTAAAACACAGTGAACATCTACAGTTCCATACAATTTTGCATAATAGTAGGTTAAAATTAGCCAAACCTTCCAGTTTTGGGATCGATGTTTGCCATTCGCTAGCCCCTATTATTATAATTTAAACTCGAATTAACATGTGTAAGCTAATTCCGATAAATTCGTTGATAAATAATAACGGCCTTCGTATATTTTTTAAATTAAATCTAAAATCCGCTCGTCCAAACTATCACAACCGTTAAAAGAAACCACGACAATAAGACGCTCACTGACAACAAAGATGCTCATAAAAATATATGGACTATTATAGAAGACATCTTCGAAATCCCTCTTAATAATAATAAAACTCAAAATTGATAGACCACATTTGTCTGCAAGGCTTCTTAAACACCTGTAATAATTATTTTGCATTTGCAGAAGGTGTTTAATCAGACTCTATGCTGCGTCAATTAGACACATCTCAGCAAAATCTCGGCTCCTTAATACCAAATCGTATTACGGGATATGATTCTTTATTTCTACAACCAACGGATGAAATCGAAGTGTACAATAACATACGTATCTTTAAACAAGACAATGTTCTAGTTCTCTATAGTTTCAAGTGTTGTTTAATCAAAGATGCCAAGGATAACATCCTGATACCGTTGACCCATATCTTCAATCGTAGCATTACTACAGCCACTTGCCCGGTCTACTGGAAACTATCATTAATAACTCCTATTCACAAAAATGAAGACAACGACCGTCCTGAAATCTATAGGCCTATATCATTACAAAATGTCTTCTCAAAACTGCTCAAAAAATTTGCTACTAAAGAAAATTATAAACAAGAAAATACTAAACTATCTAAAAAAACACTCGTCTATTGTTTGAACAATATTTAGACCCGGTAAATCCATTGAACAAGCAGTGGAACTCGTAATAGATCTAATATCACAGAATATATAATACATACACGATAACTATACACTCTCTTACACTGTAACATTTATTTATTTGTTACTAGTGGGCTCGGCGGATGTTGTCCCGCTCTGATAATAAAAAAAAACCTGACAGATTGTATACAAACCTTCCTCATGAATCACTTTATCTACTGGTGAAAACCGCATGAAAATTCGTTCAGTAGTTTTGAGTTTATAGCGAACAGACAGACAGATAGATGTGGCAGAATAATATGTAGTGATACCGATTTCGTCTTTTCTTATTAAATTTAAATTTCCTCCAAATTTCATCTTAATATGCATAACGATCAATCAATTCAATCTGTAATGAGATTTTAAGACTCCATAACACAGGCATCGACTAGTTTAGGGCTATAGTTAAGGCTAATATTTTGTAAAGGATTTTAGAGAATAAAGATATTTGCATTTGCATTCGCCCACTTTTACTAATATTATTTTCGACCTATACTTTTTTTCCATTGTCCCATTAGAAGTGTAATAGCATGGCTCAAACTAAAGTTCTTATAAACTCATAACCTTGTTCTTCTCAGAAACTAATACATAAAGGGTAATAAAAGTAGAATGATGATTCATTATTATGCTATATATATGTATGTATATTTCCAAGATATTATCTCTGTGATACTCATAACACAGTACCTATTCCCCTTTGGTGAGACGTCTATGTTGACATATTGTTATTTTAGATTATTCTACGATATACTGAATATTTGGCAATTAAGTTTAAAATGTGTATTCCTCACACTTTACATTGGCAAAATTGCTTACATAGGCAGAGCCCATACCGAAGAAGGAGAATGAATCATTAACGCACAGCTGAATCTAGTGAAGAGAGAATTATGAAAATTTGACAAGTTCCTGGTCCTGAGCCAATAGGATTATTAAAAAGGTTTTATTTTTCACTAATATATAAAATTTTATGCTCTGAATTATGAGTGAATGAAAATAAAATTAAGACTGTTTTTTTTATTGTACATTTAAGGGGATAAAGTTACAGTTAACAGTTTATATTACATTAGAATATTGTTAGAAAGTATGAAATGTAATCTCAAAAGAAGTTGAAATTTGGTAGTTACCAAGTGGATGATGTGAAACAAATTTCTGAAGTCAGAAATCATTTTAACATGCTGCTTATAAATATTTCTACATAAATAATTACAAAGAAAGTAAATTCACACAAGCAACACTGATATTGTACACAAGCAAATAATCTAGTACAGAATCATTTAATGGTGGTAGAGCCACGCTGAAACTATTATTGGTTTCAGCATGAATCGGTCGGCTCGTCCAGGGTAGTACCACCGTCTCATAGAAAACCGACGTGAAGGAACAGTGCTTGCGTTGTTGCGTTTCGTTCAGTGAGAGCGCCGGAGACCTACCTCCCCTCCCCTCTACTCTCGCCTGTCCCTCCCCTAACCCTTCCCCCCAAAGGGTGATAACGCACTAGCAACTCCTCTAGTGTTGTTAGTGTCCATGGACGGTGGTGATTACTTAACATCACGTGACCAACCTCTTCGTTTGCCTAGTATGCCTAAAAAAAAAATCAAGTACAATGAATGATTGACAATGGTCACCAGCAGACCAATCCAACCATAGTAACATTTGTTTAGCATATTCTTAATAACATGAAATGTAAAATAGTCGAGAAACCTTGTGGTATACACAGCAAACAGACAGACGAACCTGACAGGCATACTCGGATATTTTATAACACTATTCAATATTTATTTGAACAGATTCAGACATTTTCCAACCCTTGGAAGATTTCATTAAGTTGTCAGCTTGCTCATAATTATGTTTTTTTATACTGGTCCAAGTTAAATAAACAATATGACTTGAAATATTGAATCACCAAATAACAATACACATAGTAATAACACTCTATATCTATTTTATTTTTTATGATAGGTATTTTTTTTTAATTGTAGCATGGCAAAATGAGCCCAGTACAATCAAAAAACAGTGGCGACCACCGAGTGATACACTATCCATCACTGGTGTTATGAGTATATAAAAGCCGCTGACTTCAAAAAATACTTTTAACATTTACTTCCCGTCTGTCTGTTGCATGTCTGGATTTAACTACAAAAAAAGGTCAGACTAATGTTTATAAAATGTTGTGCACTAGAATAAAGAAAACAATAACATAGAACATAGAGATTTTGATAAGGTAACTAAAACTATACTAACAATAATTATGTTGATATACACACAAAAAGTGCTTACATTAAGTACATAAACAAGTTTGGATATAACTAGAAACATTATTTCTATGCAAATAAAACATACACAAGTGAGCAAATCATTTTATTATGCCAATTTAAGTATATAATTTAAAAATAATTACCTCACTGTTGGTATAGTATGTATTCCAAGCCGATCTCAAGCTCTGTTGTCCTCCAAGGTCCCACATGACAAACCGAAGATTCCTCCAAACTACCTCCTCTACATTGGAACCTATTGTAGGTCTTGTGTGCACAGCTTCACCAAGCAGCAGCTGGTACAGTATGGTAGTTTTACCAGCATTGTCTAAACCGACTAAAACCAACTTGTGTTCTGAGGACATAACAACTTCATATATAGAAAACTCTTTTTACAATATTAACTTTTATTATAATCGTTATAACCTGTTTTTTTTCCCTGGGAATATTAACCAATTTGGGGAATGATATTTAAAAGTATATATGGAAAAGCATATTGGATAGCTATCCCATTTGATTTTACATAGAAATATGAAAAACTAAAAACTACATTCCGGTTAGTAGTTTAATTTATTTTGCATCAATTGAACTTTGAGTTTTTTTTTTGAGACAAAGTTTTTTTTTTATATTATAGGGGGCAAACGAACAGGTGGGTCACCTGCTGTTAAGTAATCACCACTGTCTATAGACACTTGCAACACCAGGGGAGTCATAAGTGTGTTGCCAGCCTGTGTTTGTGAGAGAAGGGGGGGGAGGGGAGGGAGAGGAGAGGGAGGGTGGGCATCCGGCGCTATTGTATTGTATAATATTGATCCATCCATTCATTTAGTTTTTATATTTTTGCCACAGTTAAATTTGTTTACACATGAATTAATTATATATCAACAACAAAGTAAATATAAAATAATGTGTTGATACCATATTTATTAAATGTTCATTAAGTCTAACTAACACAATAGACATGTTAATAAAAGAGAATATCTTAAAGACCAAAAAAAGCAGTACAACACTGAATAAAGTTTTAGAATATCCAGAGATAATCTAAGTCTGACAATCAGAGCAAGGATAAAGTGTGCAGAGTAATAGGGCAAAATTAAGACATTCAGTGATACGTAAATAGATATATGTATATACATATTAAATATTATTATTAACGATTGTTGATTTCTATGATGTATTTATAAACATATTTAACATAGTGATATGAAATATAATATATACATAAGATAATTTTTAAGTAGTTAAAAAACCAACCAAGGCCAAATGATAAAATACCTTATCATATTAGCATTAAGTAGTGGAATAATTGTAAGAAACCATAAAAAGATCACAGGATTAAGTATCACTGCAATAATTCAATATACTTCAATTGTGTATAAATTTGGGCATATAATTTATCAATCAAAAATATATGTATAGATACATTCATATGACTGAATACAGGAGTTGTTATAATTGATTGTTAATAATTTTTCCTGTTCAATTATATGTGACAATTAAATGTAATTTTAACAATTAAAAAAAAAGAAATATATTCATTATTTGTTACATAGTACATAAATTTATTCATTTAAACAAATAAACAATACATCAAATCTTATCGTTTTTCTTAGTTCAATTATATTGGTTTTAAATATTTACAATTTAACTTTACTACTTTTAACAGTAGTTTTCCAAATAATTATGCCATGAATTATAGTTTCTCATAGTTTTATTTCATAGGTACTATAAACTTTAACATATGAAACCATTTAATTGAATGGGTGTGTTTAATTTTTTTTTAATCTGGCCATTACATTCAAACGTATTAACCTTCCAGCTGGTACATGGGTGAGATTTTAGATGAGACCTTTTCCATCAATGCCATATCAACCTAATATAGTATAAGAAGTTTACTGGAGAAAATTCTCCACATAGTTTTAAGTTTTCATAACTTACCTTCATTTCCAAAGAAACTCCAAATCTTGGATATAAGCAGGCCCATTGTCTAAGACCTTCATAAAGTGAAAAGATTCTAAGGCGGAACTACTTATTGCTTCCACATTTTAAAACCATAGTCAAAATTTTCTATTAAATGAAAACATATTTGGGTATGAAAGAAAGTGTTAAAATGTTTTATGTATTTCAGTTTTTTTGTTTTAACATTTTTAGTTCTTTATATTCGATATTCACTACGTTTTAGACACAGAGTACGTACATTCGACACATTTTAGATGTTACGTAGTACTTGTCATTCTCTTTGATTCTAACCAGAGACAATAATTCATTTGTTATAAGCCGTCTAGCTATTTTAATATAATCGTTTAGCATTTTAAATTATGTATTTCTTTTCTGTTATTTCACAGGTAATCAATTTAAACTTGCTATATGCTAAGATTCACAAGGACGAATTAACTTCCACTTGTTGCGTTTGCGTTATCTCGTTATACAAATACAAAGATTAATTACATATACCAAAAACCCAAACAGGGCCACTACCTTTTATTTAACAAACCAATGAATTGTAACTTACAGGTATATTCTGAATTCGTAATATCACATGAAAACCAATAGCTCTGAAATGTAGCAATGATACAGCTTTATAATTATAATATAACTTATAATTTCATGCAGATTATTTATTTCTAGTGTGGATTTGTATAAGCGTAAGCTTAAAAAAGGTAAACTTGTTGTAGTCGCAAATAGATGCAATCACGGTAACAATTATGGGCTTATATAAAAAGTAGCCAGTTTTCATTCCAAATAGCAATCATTAAAAATATTTTCATTGTGTTATAATTATATAAAAATATAATTTTCACGCCCATTGACAACCCTATTTTGTACTTATATAGAGCACATGACGACATAACATTGCCAATATTAGAAGCCCTAAGTAAATTATATCGATTATTTTAAGATTTTTGTAACTTAATGGTAAATTAGTATTTTTTATATAAATAGAACACTGCAAAAATTACATATTTTTTTGTTTATTAATAAGATAGTACTAGATACGTAAATTCCAAATCATCATCATCATCTTCTTACCCTTAAATATCCCACCTAGTTGAAATGTGAATTCTATTTTGTCAAATGTAGGATACTCTTGACAACCACACCTATCAATTGTTCTATTTTTTTCGGTACCATGTATCACAAATAATGTCGTACTCTCTTTTCCGATACAAAATACACATAATAGTTGTTGAGATATGTATGCTTGGTACACATATATGTTTCAACAACTCATATATGTATGAATAGTTTAGCTTAACTTAGGTTAGCTCAGATAGGTCGCGAATTGCATGAAACAGGCAACAGCCAAGCCGAGGTGTGCCGTGCACCCTTGAGCTGGTTGCCCAAATAAAATCGGCTGAGTGCCTTAAGCGCTCGCCTTAGTAGTCCGGTGAAGCTGTTAAGACCTTGCTAGATCATAAGCGTAGTCAGTTCGAGAAAAAAAAATGTCGTACTTAATTGCTTGGTAGCTCCAACTTAACGTAGTGTAGTAAGTACCATGTATATCGTCAACTACAAACAAGATTTTATTATTCGATAATATTATAGTTTTTAACAATTATCCATCACGTAATTATTTGTAAATAAAAACATTATTTCTTGTCTTGTTCGTAGTTCTTGTCACAAGAACAACTATATAACAAGACAAGCCTTATGAGAAAAAAATATATATTTCGAAAACGCGGCTAGTTGAATCTTAAAAATAAACATATTTCCCGTTTAATAAACATTGCATCAGAAAAACTATTTCACCTCAGGATAACAATTTTAAGTTCTATAAGAATAATAGACTATAAATTAATATTCATTACACGATACCCAAACCTACTGTGCGCTGTCAAATTTAGCATGCCTCAATTTGACAAACCAAAAATTGTTTATATACTACCTACCTACCTAGTCTGTTGTTTAAATAGTCCGCTACTGAGCGATGGAGTTGCCAGTATGAATTTGACAATAAAATTAAAAAATATGCTGATTTTATACAAAATTTTACATTTACAGTTTATACAACATTTTCATTTGATCTGTAAATAAATAAAGATCCGTTCTGTGGAATTAACTGTAGTAAAAAGATAGACACATAATTTACGAAGCAAAAAGTGCCGACATAGTTAAAGTACGCTTTCAGCTAACTGATATTTAGATGACAAGAAATCAAAAATGTTAATATACTACGTACTGACAAATTTATAAACGATTGCGTACATTTTACTTTTTTGTATCCCGTGGACATTGGCGTATAACCCGTTCTTCACTGGACTACGACTCTATCTGCCATCGTTTTTAGTAGGACAGGGCAGACTTCAATCGTTTCAAAAATAAACAAATATACGCCGTGAAAGCGAAACAAACAATCGAACTCACTTTCACATTTATGATATTAATAATATTATTAATTATTATATTAGAGTGATACACTAGCACCACCAGTGCTTAAGTTGGTCTTAGTAAAATTTAATAACGATAATTTACAGCTTTACCTGTGGAAAAGGTATTATCAATTTTGATGAATCGTATACTTTTTTAAACAGAATCCATGAGTTTTTAATTTTTTTTTAATAAGTATGAAAAAAAAATTGCGCTTTGTTATACCATTACAGTTTTGCACGTTTTCCTATGCCGAATAACAAGTACATACAGTTCTAAAATAAGATATATAGGTACTTATATAAAAGTATTTATTTATGGAAAATTTTGATAATTTACTAAAAAAATCACTAGGTGGCACTGCAGCGCATAAGTTGTTGTGCTGTTCAATTAGTACTTATAAAAATGAGTATATTATTATTTATAATAGATCATTTTATTGCTATATATATTTGTATAACTCGTTATTAGATGGCAGTATAGTACAGCAACTTCAATATTCAAGAAGAGTTGTTTACAGGGCCGCAGTCAACATTTACATCGCACCCGGAAACTGTAAAAGATGCCGCCTTATTATCGAAACTTTTAATAAAATGAGATAGTTTTGGTATGCAATCTGTAAATAAATAAAATGACTCATTTAAAGCAGAAAATTTATTACAGCTAAGTTATTTACATTGAAAACCATCATTTTTGTGTAACAAGAATTATACTAATTAGATAAACGTAAACTGCAATATAATTGCATATTTACAAAGGCAAATGCGTGCGAATTTGAAATTTGTAAATTCGTCATATCTACACAGTTTAAGCGTTGTGGTACATTTTTTTTCTCATCGTCCGATTTTGCCGATATTGAAGATCTGCCACCATAGGCTATAGCCCCGAAGGTCCTTCGTGTAAATCCAGCGGTGGTGGTGTTTGAACACGGGGAGTATTTGCAAAATATCTGATTTGCTCTGACTAAAGTATTTATTATAACAAATAGTAATTACAATAAACAATAATAGCAAGGAATAATATAGAACGCGTGCTGGGATGCGGATAACGCCATTAAAATTTAAGATTAACATATACAATGAAAATAAAGTTCCTTTGAGGCTGGATCACGTCGAAACTACTGAATATATCGACATGGAACTATAACCATTCGATGTGGAATTTCTCGTAGATGATTCTAAGCTACTTATGTTTAAGATTCGATTGATCGCTCAATTGGCTGAGTGCCTTAAGCGCTCGCCTTAGTAGTCCGGTAAAGCTGTTAAGACCTTCCTTGGTCAATAGCGTAGTCAGTGCGAAAAAAAAAAACCTTGCAATTTTTTTATGCACAACGAAACGACCGGGAATCAGTTTTAATAGATATATACCTATATATAACAAGTTTAGTACTCTTGATTAGTAGATACAATTTGAAGAATTTTTGTCTAGTTCAGCAAGAAAGTGTGACTTTTAAATGCAAGTTTAATTTACTGAACCTTGCACTTTTTAGATATCCTGGAGTTAGTACCTGTTGCTTGGTCGTTTATTGGTTTACTGCGCAGATGAGCGAGAGCGAGACGTAGATATTATGCAATCGATAGAATTAGTCAAATTTGGATACTTTTATCCTATAATATACTAAATACACTTGGTAATACTAAAATAATAAGACAAAAAAAAATAGTATTAAAATATAATATGAATGATATGTAATTTTTTATATGATATCGTTCTTTGATATGTTTCATATCGTTTATAGACTGTAGTCCCAGTACCATCTTAATATGAACGGTTATTGCTTTATTAGTTGTGTTCGGAGCGGCGATCTGTGCGCACGGGTTTCCGAGTAAAGAGTTTGTTCTAATAGAAGAAAAAAAACTCAATTGAAGCAATGACGAAAATGATTTATAACAAGCTCGGTAAAACTGGGATTAAAGTATCCCACGTTAGTATGGGAGGTGCGGCGTTTAGCGATATATATGGGTACGTGCGTTTTAAATACTCTTATAGTGTAGATCGATATTTTTTGCAGTAGTAGGTAGGTACATTCTTGTTTATTTACTTATGTTTGTTTTATTATCAATTATTAGTAGTATCAACGGCTTAGTATGTTTTAATTTAACAATTCTGATGATAATTTATTTGCTTATTCATTATATTTTTTTCTTTTTGGACGGTTTTTTAATCACTTATGTTCACGTTTAAAAGTATTATGTTTATTATAAATAAAGTTTTTTTTTTCATGTTATCAGTCATTTATAAAATGAAATGTATAATTGTTACTATACATTGCCAATTGGTAAAAGGCGATCAATTGAGTACAGATTTGGCGTAGGTATAATTCATAAAGGCAACTTTATCATAAGGATCCAATTTACGCTGCATCAAATGCATGCGTGGTACATTCGCGCATCTCGTCAATATCGCCACTGATTGTATTTAATGAATCCGATGCAATACGTTCAATGTAATTATTATTCAATATATGCAAGTACCTTCATTTTGATTTGATTTCGATCGCTTGGCTTTTATACGTTTTAAAACTGGATTTATATATCAAATAAAGACATGTCCTGCATATAGATGTAGCATGGGTCCAGGTTCGTTGGACACAGGTGATAAAAGGATCTGTTTGTTCAGTTTCTTTTCGACTATTATCAAAGTTGCATAGTTACATTTAGGTACGGGTATAAAAAAAATGATTTCTAGTACAGATTACAGTACATTATCTTGTTTCATATAATTGTACAATACACTTTAAAATATCAATGTGTATTATTTGAAACAAATAGAAATATATGATAGCCCGTCCACACTTAACGTGTGTTTAATGCGGAACTTATGATATTCGCTAATACAAACAAAGTTTCATTCTTACAGTGATTCATTCGAATAAATTATACTAATTTTACGATTCATCGTTGTTTAATACAAGACGTAATTAAAATTACATAGTTTTTATAATAACACATTTAAAAAGTATATAAACATAGTCGAACTTTTTGACCGTTCCGAATAAAACTGCGCAGTACACAAATTTAAGTATAAACACGTATTATAAATGTATATATGTATAAACATCGAGAGAACTCGAGGATAAATGTCTATTTTAGATACCTATAATAATATTTTAACTTCCTTTTGTATTAAATCCTTCATTATATTACGCGCCAGCCAGAACTTACGACCATAAAGAAAAAAGAGATTGACGGCGACTGTACATAATTAAAAATAGCAAAAAACTATCTTACTACCAATACTGTCACGTTTACACTCCATAATAGTTATTTATTTAATTTCTTTATTGATAAAAAAACGGCTTCATTGCTTAATAATAAAAAGCGGACAAATAAGATTTCTACATAACAGGTCATTACTTGATAGAGTTTACGCATTTCGTTTAGTTAAAACTGGTATCGTTATCAATTATATCATACGCGTCATTACAAAGCAATATAGCGCTAAACAACGGTATTACTGCTTCTCTGTTCTTCATACTATTCACAGCTTTCTTATTTTATCCTCACTTATCTCCCGCACAGTGCCTAAATTTGATGGTACAGCCTATAACTATCCAATTCAATAATTTCCTTCATTCGTCAGTATTTCAATATACCCCTTCTAACGACTCCTTATATCCTCATCATTCGACGAAATTTCTACTCTGTTATCTTTTACACATCTAACGGGGTGTAATGGCCCTTACACCTTTATTTCTTCATTCATATTCCTTTCATTATTATCAAACAATGTTTGTCCTAAATTCTTTTACATATTTATCTTTGTCTAATAAATACCATCCAACTTTGTTTGGACGCCTGGACTTATTTCACAGTCTTACATCCCGAATTAATGTCTTACTTAGCGCCCTACCTTGAGGTAGCCCTAGTCCACTTTTCATATTTGTCCTGTCGTGAAATATGATTTGGCTTAATTTATACGATCAGCCGCCTGCCTGACATCAACCCTCCTTGAAATTAACGCGTAATCTCCTAAATATTAATCGTAATACTAGCAAAATGCATATTGATTTTTTTTTAAACTAAAAACGGAATAAAATTTATTAGCTGTGTCTAAATAAAAAAATCCCGTCCACTATTTCTTTAGATTACTTCTGAGCAGTACAAACTTATGGCAGTAACGGCCCTTGTTCAATAGGACGGTTTGTGAACCCCGGTATATTAGTGAAGTTATTATGAAATATTCAAATATATTTTAAATATATAAAATTGTTACCCAATCGAATAAGCCAAAATAAAGTTAAATGGCATAATGTAAACATACAACAATTCTATTTATTTTCTTTTTTATATCACGAATATTATCACGAATGTTTATAAAACAGTTTATTTGGTATTCTTATGAAATAAAAAATTATATTGCATATTGCAAAGTCGCTTCCTGAATTATGCTTTGTCATTTATAGATTCAACCTATAGCTTCAGCGACATATTGGGCATGTCCCTGGATTTTATCGATTCTGCTGGTGCATTCGTCTGGGAGGTATCCGCCACGCATGCTCGTTGCGCTGTATTTTCGATTGACCCTTATGTACTTAGGAATTTAGCGCAGTTTATATTGCACCTAGCTGCCTGCCCGGGACCTAAAGCGAGACTGTATTGATCCACTGCAGTTACACGATACCTAACTAGCCTAGCTGAAATATTAGAGAACAAAGACAAAGGATTCGTCGTTTGGAACTATAATCTACTTATAGTTTATTTTTCTTCTGCAAACTCCGTTAATCCGTTTCGTTTTCGAATTTCGTTTATTACTAAAAAAAGAAAAAATCATTTTGAATGCATTGCCGCTTTACATTGAGCAAATTAATATAATTAGTATCATAATGAGCTTAAAGCTATCTTAGTATGTTGGTTTGTTAGTTGAAAGTATGGCCTCGATGGCGGCTTCATTGTCGTCTTTATAGCCATCTTTAGGTTGTAATTCACAATGTCTCGTGCAAGAGCGATCTCGGCCCGATGGATGAACCTACCATTTGCGTTGTCGGTCACATCGATATAATAGACACAGGTGTTGGTGTGTCTGGATATTACCACTATAGCATGTGAGGTGCTATTGGTCTATACCAATACTAGCCGTCAGTTTGCAGTAAGCATCTGGGCAGGTTTTCGCTGTCAATATAGGGTTGGTTGAATCTTTAATCAGGAGAACTTCACCTGTTTTTACCAGAAAGCCGGCAACCAGGATGACCCCAAAATGGTTCATGAGATTAATCTTTGATTAATTAACGATCTGACTCTTTGAAACTATTTAAAAATATTGAGGCCACTTTTCGTGTCTTTGGTATCATCATCACATAGTATAAAACAAAGTCCCCTACCGCGTCTGTCTGTCTGTCTGTTCGCGATAAACTCAAAAACTACTGAACAGATTTTCATGCGGTTTTCACCAATGGATAAAATGATTCACGAGGAACGTTTTGGTAATTTATCAGGGTTTTTTTTTAATTATCTGGGCGGTACAACGTCTGCCGGGCCCGCTAGTTGATTTATATACATACATTGTAACAAGATGTGTATGATTGTAGTGTTTTCTAATACCTTATTTTTTCCTGATAATAGCTTGCTTCTTTTTCTGGAACAACCTGCATACTTTTACTTTAATACACTGGGATACCTAAAAATGAATATTTTCTGTAGATCACAATTAATGACTTGACAGTGTTGGTATGTATGCTTCGAATTCTAGAGCACAATCAACACATTTTTCATACAAAGCTGCAATCGGCAGCTATATAATATGCATTGGCACACGAGGCGTTCCATTTCAAATTTCAGGAATAGCAAATCTGTTAAGTATGCCTTCAAGACTGCAATTCTTTTAAGACTGCTTGCTACATAGGCTGCTGTGCACTTAACATTACGTGGACTACATACCCACTATATGCTACTTCATAAAATAAATATATATAATTAATTGGTTGCTAATTTTTCATATAAATACTTATACCATAATATTATTGTCATCTTCGTCATCATCACAACGTATTGTTGACTTAATAAATTTAAATGTTTTACATTGCTATTTAACGATCGATGTCCCTAAACTAGGGTCAGTTAAATTGGATTATACTTTAGCAAAACTTGGCGATTAGATTTGAGTTATAATTATTCTTTCTCTAACTCGAAGTTGAATACTTTTCCATCAGAATTCAAGTAAACTAAATCTTTTAACATTTTGTATTGTGTAAAACATAATCAAATGGAATATGCCTTTCAAGTATTGAAGCCGAACTAAAATGTCTATGTTAACCGAATCAAAAGTATACAAAAGAGGTTTCTTGGATTCATCCAGCACAAAAGTAAACAATACTATAATAATTTTGTCTTTAGTTGTTTACAATAAATAAATGGATAAATCCAATCACGTTATTCCTATGCATTATCGCAGATATCTCATTCCCCTTAAAATTTTGTTAATGGTGTCTTACGCGCAAAAGCTAAGAGATATTGTGCCTACTAGAAAGAAAGAAATATACCTACTTTTTACCTAACATTAGTAAAATCTTCAATCAAATTAATAACAAAACGAAAAACATTGATGTAAACCTGATATAGACCTTTTTCATATGGTGTATGTTATACCTAACTCCAAATTTTTTTTTAAAGAAATCTACCAAATAGTTCTACTTAACACTATGTTGTTGGAATTCATAAACTGTAAAGGTGACCTGCTTCACGTCCATTACCAGTAGACTCATTCTAGGGCGGTAGCAGGTTGTCCCTGATCCTTTCGGTTCAGATCTGCTCCTTTTCCCTCTTCTACGCTTTCTTTGCGAGCATAATTTACGGTATCTACGAGGTAATAGAATGCAACCACTTTCACGTTTATCCATCGATTCTACGATGGTTGATTATAAGAGGTCGGGCTCTATCGTCCCCAAAAAACCACGCAGTGGCAAATTTCCATGCGGGACAGACAATAGTATGCTGTACGTTGTATATGGTGATCTTTCGGCCCATACGATACAGGTAACACCCGAAAATACCTGCATCAAAGAAACATGAAGAGTATCCGTAGCTAAGTGATCAGGTAAGATCTTATGACCTCAATAACCGCCATACCTTAACTGCGACGCCCGAGTCCTTTGTCCCAAGCAGCTATGATATATATTTGGTGGAGTGCCGAACTTTGCGTCTCAATTTCAGGAGGTACAGGTCACATTCTTCGCTTTATCGTCTTCCAGATCACTCACTTCCAGATCCGATGGTGGAAATCAAACCAGCCACAAAGGAGGTTGTGCGATATTTGCGGATCACTCTTTGCGCAGATCACTCACGCAGTAAAACTATAAGCCAGCAGGTCCGCAGCTTACTCAAGGGCCCTGTAAAAACTCATGCACTATATTAACCTCATCTAGAGTCTTCTGTAAATTGAATTCGATCTCCCCAATTTGGGAAGTAGTTATACAAGCACAGCCGCGCTGTCCATAAAACAAAGGGCTAGTGGCCTTAAGTACTGTACAAGATGAGTCCAAGATATTTTATGTTGAACTAAATGCCGATTAGGATGCCTCCCATGGGACTCTGGGACTCTCTTGGTGCCATATTTCGATTGAGCCTCATACGCCGGATCCAACGTCATTAATGGTCGCATAATTGGTGGCACATTGAATAATATCGCAGCTTCGCGGTACGACTCACCTCTCGACATGACCAACGTGTTATCGACGTAGTAGACAATATTTACACCATGGAGGAGCACACCCAGTAGTAACCGATGTTTCACAGCATGACCAAGGTCCTGATTTCTGTGGAACATCGCATGCGATATTTGACCAACATATTTTGACCCAGTAAGATCGAAAAATCCTCGGAGATGTACCAGTAGATTTGGCATACCAAAATATCAGAGTGCCACCTAATACAAGACTAGGGCAAGGTGTTGAACGCGTTTACTTATATCCAGAGACGATGCTATTAGTACGATGGTCTCCTCCGCCATACTTTTCACACACTATTACCTGTTGTAAAGTAGTCATAAAATTAAATATATTTAAAAAAAAACTATACTATAACGAGTTTTTAATATTTCAATAATATTTTTGATTTGGATGTATTAATATGCGTTGTTAACAGTACGACATTAGTATTGTGACAAAACTCGACATTTAGAATGGTCTATATCCTACGTTTTTGTTAATATGTTAAACTATACATATTTAAAAGTTTGTTAGAAGTATTGGATAAGATCTATAATGTTTACTTATTAATATTCATTAATTTAACATTACGCTGACATCGTGAATTATAATAAACCATTTTTAAGAACTTATAAAATATCTGTTTTTTTTTTATCTGATAATCTTACAGTTTAATACATACTGGTTCGCTTAAACATCTTACTGTTTTCAGCGCTTACGACGAAGCAAGGGGCCTCCAACTTATAAGCGAGTGTTTTAAAAACGGCGTGAATTACCTTGAAACTGGCCCGTGGTATGGTCAAGGGAGCTCTGAGAAACTTATTGGGAAGGTGGCGTAAATTTACATAACACTTATACTAGATTAATAAAGTTCATAGCGTTCCCGAGGGTGTCAAGAAATAGCATAATTAAAGCTCATATGGAGAAGGAGTGAAGAAACTGTAGTAAACAATACTATATTGTACAATATAATACTACATATGAGGCGTTCCGTTCTTCAGTTTTAAAATCTCTTGTTAATTTGAAGTTATCAAAAATCGAAAACAAATAGTAATTAGAGAAACCCTATTACCAGACCGGACTTAAAAATTGAGGAATGAATAGATGTAAAAAAAGATCAACTTTTAAAACATGATTTCAATTTTAAAATTTAAAAATATTTACAAAAATAAATCGAATTATTCATGATTTTTTTTATAAAGGCCATGTCAAACAAAAAAAAGGAGATCAAATTTGGACCACTTTTAATAAAGTTACGTCCAATAAACTATCTTTCGAATGAGTCATTAAAAAAACACCTCAAAACTTGCTGGGAGGGCTATTTAATTAATATATTAATTAATTATTATGTTAATATACATATCACAAAATTGACGACATAAAAAAAAGTTGAAACACTGCCGACAGAAGCGAAAACTCAAAACGATGGAATTACTGTTCTCTTTTGAATTTCTAAATTAGTTATAGTGTGAATGATTTAAATTCTATAATTTGTATATTAAAATCATTAACATTACTCTGGTTTTTACATATATTGGCACACGAAGCAATAATTATATATATATTCTTATAAAGTTTATTAATCAATGAAACCTATAAAATAAGCAACAAAAAATCAATATTTCTTGTACACAGGCCGCTATAACACACGTTGGTAGTCTGACGCAAGCCGTGCAAGCGCAATACGTTTAAATATGCTTACCATCACGCGCCATAAGAAGTTTTTAATTCAAACATTTTTTCGTACCGCCCGATTACGCGTGAAACGCCCCATATACTATAATGTACAGTATGTATAACAGCTACATTAAATTAAATTCAATAATACATTAATTATTTACGTTGTTACATCGTAAAAGAGAAGCAAATTTGGAATTAATGTAGAACGGATAAGTTGTAATAGATCTATTCATTTCGCAATGAAATCGCCTCCAAGGAGTTTATTGGATTATTTATAAAAAAATCTTCAGCCTTCAGATGCCGATGTTTCAGTCAGTCAATATCATATACAATATACAATTTAGTCTGAGTTGGATAAAGTCCTTGGTCTACAGTGAAACTGTTGTAAAGAGTAAAATTATATGTACTAAATTTATGTACACGAGTTTAGTAATTTATATTTTAAAAAATCTCAATGTCGTTCAAACTACAAAGCTTTTCAAGTCTAATTACAGCTGAATGTTGACCATTAGAAAACTACTAGCACAAACAGGCATTTATCCGATCAGACGGTATGCCCACAGAGTGCATTTGTATATAGGAGAAGGTATGCCTTCCATTTTAAAATAATATGTGAATGTTACTTGGCCTACGTACTTATGCATTTTTTTAAACACTATGGTTTAAACTCTGGTTGAACGATAATGAATTTTGAGTTAATGTTTTGAATTGTCATATAATGTTATATAAATATGTTTTATCAGGCTCTTAAGAACGTCCCTAGGGATTCATATTACATAGCCAGCAAAGTAGGCCGCTACGACAACGTGGTGCAGAGTATGTTTGATTTCTCTGCTGAGAAAACTACTGCTGGAGTTGACAACACCTTGCGCCTGCTTGGTTTGGACTACGTGGACTTCATTCAGGTAAGAAATTATAATTTTTACAATATATACTTTTTAATTTTAGCAAATTATTAAAAAAACGTATGAATATACTATATTTTAAGATAGTAAGAAGTACGGATACTTATATGATCCCATAAAAAAATATTTCATGGTTAAATATAGGAAAACATAGTAAGTGAATTAACTGCAAATAATTTGGTTCAAGAATGGGTGACTATTTCATAAATATACTAGCGGGCCCGGCAGACGATGTCCCGCCCTGATTATTAAAAAATCTGTGACAAATTATATACGAAAATGTTCCTCATGAATCACTTTACCCACTGGTGAAAACCGTACAAAAAACCGTTCAGTAGTTTTTGAGTTTATCGCGAACAGACAGACAGACAGACGCGGTAGGGAACTTTGTTTTATATTATGTAATGATGATAGAGAGCAATAAGGTTTTTCTAATCAATGATGCTATACTTTACAACTGAGTAACACAAAAGGACAATCCAAATCATTACTCATTAAAGAGTACTCAAAACATATTTTTTTAAGATATCTTCTTAAGCTTTACGTAAATATTATAGATGCTAAAGTAAAGTAAATACATAAACCAAATATTGAACTATTATTCTCTAAACAACAGAATCTACAAAAAAACTAAAAATAACTTAATGAAGTCACAGGTACTGTTATGTAAAATAATTGCAAATTTTACCATAAACCTTCACAAACAATTTGATTGTGAAATAACTCTATTGATGAAATAATTATATAAAATGATAAAGTTTTATGGTAATATATTTAAACCGTACACGTTTGTATTATTATTTACAATAAATATATTATTCTATGTTATTTATAAACATAGCTCTTGATTTTTTATGTATATCCCTTTACATAATATAAGTATTATTTTGTTAAAAACGAGGTATTTTAATTTAACCTTTTTAAAATCTTAAATCCCCAATCCCCGTATTAGATTTTCCTGTGTCGCCGAGATTAGTATCTTCAATTATATCAAACACGAGAAGCATATACACCTTAAGTAAGTACGTATTTCGCCTTAATATTAGCGGTGAAGGTGAGTGACATAACAAAATGTAACAAAAAGATATTATATATTTAATAGCGCTTTATTGTAATGTGTAAAATATATGCTAAAAATACTATCTAGGAATTTGCTTGTGGATTTATTCGCGTGTTGCCTAGAAAACAGTTGAAATATCTCTCTCATTTATGGCATAGACCGTTTTGAAGAGTTACTTTACAGATTCATAATAAATAAAAAGAATATCAGAATTACTAAAGTTACGTAAAACAGTGTACTGAGTAGTGACGATCCTTTTTATAATATATATGACAAATTTAGTATTGTATGCTACGAAAAAGTCTTTGAAAAGGATGTACGGTCGCAGGTACTCAGATTTTACTAACTGATTATTACTATTTCATAGAAACATCTGTCAATGCCAAATTTAGTAGGTAGGTGTTAACTAAAGTTGTTAACTATTGTTTTTTTTTTAAGAAAAACAGTTTTCTATTTAACACAACGGTACCTTTGTAGCTAGTAGGCCTATTCAATCAAACATTTCAAATTATCTAACGCAAGACTAAACCGTTAGGTAGCGCTAAATTATGCAGCTCAATTATTTAACTTTTAGTTTGAGATTTAAATTACATAGTTAATATTTACTGCCTATGGTTTTTTACGTAACAACAGTTAAAATGCCATACAACTTTATGTAGAAAACGCCTACTAGTCCAGTTAAATGCGGAAAATCACGCTTAATATCAACATACATTTTTTCTAATTAATCAATTATATCATTTTATAGCAACGCATCATAATATTGAGTTATTTCCTGCGCATTTTTCGCTATTAGTTCCTTAAGATTGGTAAAACTGTAGTCTAATGAACAGTGGCGTAGCTAGAGGGGAAGTAATGACATTTTTGGAGGGGAGGTGCTCTTCGTCCTGCTTACATCATGTTTTCCATGACGCTACTCAGATTTAGGAATGCTATTATTATTTTTATATTTGTATTTTATATTTTGATTATTAATAATTAATTACTCTCTCTCTCTCTACGGACACTTATTACTAAGAAGTTGAGGTTATAGAACATTTTATACGAATGTTTTGACACACGTCGGGGAGCCTCTAGCATATCGACCCCATGTCATTGATTGATATAGCTGTAGCTACGCCCCTGTTAGTGATTGGAGGTTTAAGAGCGGTAGAACATGAGCTAGGTTCGACTGTGGAAGCACATTTGCTCCGCCTAGCAATGCACGCGCCGCGCCGCGATTTCAGTAGTTGGCATTATGCACCGGTACACGAAACAATAAAATTTAGCCCTGAGGTTTATTTCAATTCTAATATAGGGAAATGGTTCTCAGAAAAGTTATTTATATAGTGAAAATACATGTATAGACAGATATATGTATATAATAAATATTATTTGTTATAATACAATACGATAATTATAAAAATATTGGCCAGTGTGAAAATGAAAAAAATAACAATTTATAATTGTTTATAAGGTTATGGTAAAATATTTTTGTAACAATAGTAAGTAAATACTATAATGGTGAAATTTATATAAACTAGCTGAGCAAAGAGATACCGTTCTAAATTAACTTTCTCGTCGATTTTTAACTCGTCGGAAGATCCAGCACGTTAATTAGATCAACCCATAAAATTATCTGTGTAAAATAATAAATTATAGTGTATCAAAGGATTTAAACAAACATTTAAAGGCAAAAAAGAATAAAATTTAACATATTACGTATTCAAGTGATTCAGGAATCTTTCTTTCATTATTATTATTTTTCTCTAGTAACTGTCAAAGAACAAGGTGAAGTTTAATTTGAGAGAAAGGTGAAACAGTCGACAGAAAAGTAATTTACCTAAATTTCTTAAAACCACATACAAACTGCAGGACTCAAGTAATCGTTTATAAACATAAGTTATAATATAATAGTGAAATTACTGCATAAACATAAATATACATTGAATGACTCACTCTTTTAGTCATAGCACTGCAATTTTAGATATTTTTTATATAATGGTAATTATGTAGAATAAGGCAGGCATATATAACGAGGTACATACTTATATTACATTACATTAGTGTACTTATAATATTTTATTTTATTTGCATATCCTCAGATCCACGATGTCACGTTCGCTGATGATACTAGCGTAATCCTGAGGGAGACTCTGCCTGCGCTCGAAAGAGCCGTGGCAGAGGGGAAGTGCAAGTATATCGGCCTCGCTGATTACGATGTTTCCTTGATGAAAGACATTTTCGAGGAATCGGAAGTGAAGATTTCGACCATCCTTTCTTACGCGAAATCTACGCTCTTCGATAACCGCCTGCAAAATTATGCCAATTACTTCAGGGTGAGTTTAAAAATTTACGTTTTTATTTATTATTTTACAGAAAAATAAAAAATAAATGATTATGGTATAATATATCAATCAAATATAATTGAGCGATTAGTTATGAGGTGCCTCCAAATCTAATCGAGATATGCAGGTTCTTCAATATATTTAAAAAAATAATCAATCCCAATTACGAAATAGTATTAAATAAAAACACGAATTTGCTAAAAAGATGATATTCTACGGTGGCTCAATTAGATATGTTGCTTCGGATCTTCGACGGTTTATAAACGCCAACTCATAGTTCAACTCATAGTTTTTTTGTTGTCGTATTCAGACTCAAGTTTATTGCAATTTTTCTTTATTCTATTTTCAAAGCGTAATGGCGTAGGCGTTATCAACGCAGCGGCCACCGGTATGGGCCTTCTGACCAACAGCGGCCCACAACCATGGCATCCGGCCAGCGATCATGTAAAATCTATTTGCCGTCGTGCTGCTGATTACTGCAAGGTAGATGTCAAATGACTTTCCATCGCTTTCCTGGATAGTACCTATGAACAAATAACGTAAGGTGGCTTTTAAATAATAACAAGGGTACATGTAATGTATTTAGTGTATCTATACCTTTAAACGAGCAATTCTTGTATCTTTTATACTCTTATATATTCAGGATCTCGGAAACGGCGGCAGCGATTTCCGTGAAACTTAGTATGTGGATGGATTTGGGGACGATAAGCCGATCTAGCTAGATTTCGTTCATAGAAAATATTTTTATCTGAGTTTTCAGGCAATGAAAAAATATAGCTAGAATGTAAAGGCAAATTTCACCGCATGTCAAAACAAAAATAGCTCAAATGGAAATCGGCTGCTTCGAAAATCCGTCTAACCCCAGTACGAATCCGAGTGAGACCAAAAGAGAGATTTTTTAATTTTTTTTATTATATAACATGCTGATTTTGTGATGCAACCAGTTTATTTTAATTAAACAATGTTTTTTAAAGAACCGAGCTAGGCTCGGTCGTCCAGGTACTTTCAATAAATCAGGCATAATATAAATATATCAAATGCCTTAAAATACATTATAATCCATCATTACGTTAATTAGCAACGGAGTGCATAGTTATAAGAGTTATAGTGATAAAGAAATGAACAAGAGATACACGGGAGAACAGTCAGAATATGTAACCGTTATACTGTTTTACATTCCTTGTAGATTTTATTCCAGGTCTTCAGTTATTACAATAGTTGGAGAAAAGAGATTTGAATTCATTGTGTGAGTTCACGACTGCTACGGCAATCTTCCATCTTAAATTTTGTTACTATTATGCACATTAAAATATGAAAGACAAATAACAGTTGATTGTTAGTATAATCCAGAATAGCAAAATCTGTCCCATTCATTTATAACAAGTAGTGGTCATCCGGTTGTCGAAGTTCGATCATAATTCATTCATTTTTCAAGTTTTAATATTAAGGACGTAAGTTATTCCAGAAATTTTATTGATGATGCTAAAGCTCGTCTGTATTTACTAAACAAAAGAAATAATAAAGAAAATCGCTTGAGAAACTGAGAAGGAAGATGTACTTAACTGTCTTGTCTTTGCCTATTTACAATATATATATATATATATATATATTCTATATATAGAAGTTGAGAAATGTAATAAAAGAATAAATTTTTAGAGCTAAATTAAACTAAACACCTTATATAGGTATGTTATCCTTATGACTAGATTTTTTTATTGTAGCACGGCAAAGTTACTGCACTGTACCTGATGGTAAGCACAGTACAATGCAAAAACAACGGTGACCACCGAGAGATCCTCCGTCGGTCGTCGTTGTCATGCCGGCCTGCGTAAATGTCTCTTCACGTTACGCTTGAAGGACCTCATGTCATAGGAAGGAGGGAACACACCGGTCGGGAGATTGTTCCACAGCTTCACGGTACGACTAAGATAAGATGTTGCGAAATTTTTAGTTCGTGCCCAGATAGGAGTTACCGTAAAACTGTAGCTCCGAAGACCAGCGCGCGTGGTTCGGTTGTGGAAAGGAGAGGAAGGGATTAATTTGAATAACTCTTCAAAACACTCGCCATGATACAGACGGTAGAAGCGGCTCTATAAACTCTGTAATGTCTGCATCATTAACAATGCGGTCAGCTTTTCTCTGCAACCTATCCAGAGCATCCAGTAGGTATTTAGCGGAACCGTCAAAGACGTGCGAACAATATTCCACGCAAGTCCGTACTTGTGCCTTATAAAGGGTATATCTGATCTGGCGTGAAAAACCGTAGCACCCTGTTCAGGATTCCGAGTCTCCGAGATGCAGTGGAGATTACGCTCACGATATATATAATTTTAATTAATACATTTACAATCAACTGTATTTGTGAATCGTACTACAATAGATTTGTATATTAAATTTAGTATGTTATATATTTTATTTCACTTGAAAATGATTAATTATGTATCTAACTAAATAGGAGCAGAACGTTGAGCTGGCTCGGCTTGCGCTCTGGTTCACTCTTAACCAGCCGCAAATCGATACAAACATATGTGGCTTTTACAACGCGCAACAGTTCCATGATACCATGAACGTGCTGACGAAGGGCCTCTCTGACCACGAGATGGTCCTCTTCTATGAAGTAAAGGCTAGGTAAGCGTTTTTATCCAATTTCTTCCATGCATCGTTTCATCTCAAGATCTTGAAACTACTACGGAGAATGAATATTTTACTCTACCACAACAACAGGGTAAACAGTATAGATATAGCGAGGCTATAGTTTTTATATATTACTTTGTCGGTTACCTGGAAATTGGAAACTATGAATGGTCCGGGAACACTTATATATGATACGAATGCTACCGATCGCATGATGTGATTCGTTTGCACGATATTGCACGGAGTTATGTAATTATAAGAAATATGAATACATATGATTAATTTTACTTATTGTTTAAGGTACTTCGATAATACAACTCTTCACTGGGATAACGTGGAGCTGCCGGTCTACAAAGCTCGGCTCAATGAAAACTCAGCGATTTAAATTATATAATCTTTTGCTAACGTAACTTGATAGTTTCAATTGTATTTATGAACTAACTAGTTACGATGCTTTATAAGACCACAGTTATAGTATTTAGAAACGGTGTCCAAGAAATGACCGAATAACTTATAACTGTTGTGTCGCAGTAGTGAAACCAGTTAAGCTTTTTGTGAACCCGCAAGCCATATGAATTGATGGCTATTTTAACGTTCTATGTGTCTAATATTTAGTATTAAAGTTTTGAAGCTCAGTAGTTCTAGTAACGGTATTATTAAATATAGATGTTAGAAATATCTCGATTGTGTATTTGGAGTGAGGAGTGAGGAGCGTCTCGTTGCCTTGTTGACACCCGGTGTGCTGAAACGGTACTATTTAAAGTGTAAGATTTATCGTAAAACGTAATTTAAAATATGTATCTTAACATAGAATAGTAAGGTGTGCATGATATTCCTGTTTATGTATCACAATTAAATAAATAAAAAACATACCGTGCTTTTTATTCATATCACTAGCGGGCAAGGCGGACGTTGTCCCGGCCTGATAATAAAAAAAAACCTTGAAGTTACACATAAGCTATAGCTGATTTTTTTATAGACATTATTAAGCTCTATAACTTTTCTCAACTCAATCATATAAGTGTCACCGTTAAGAGAGAGTTCGTAACAAAGGTTTTGCCCCAATGAAGAATGTTCCAAAGCGTTAACCAAAAGTAACTATTCCACGTGGACGAAGTTGGAAGAAGCAAATGTTAGTAAAATAATATAAAGGCAACCTTTACAGTCACAAATTCACAAACTTTACCTCTTTATAATATTACTAGCTGTTACCCGCGGCTCCGCACGCGCTTTTAAAAAAATGTATTAAAGAAATGGAAAATTGTGAGTGGGTGTGTACATTACAGAAAAGTTTTTTCAAAAACATTTGTAACTACGACACTCACGCCAACTGTAACATGTAACGTGTACATTAGATATATGAATACAAATAGTATATCGAGTGGGATGGGATTTATCATCAGCAACATAACTGGAACTTCAACCTACTATATACCAAACTCAGTACTCACTAACACTATATAAGAAAGTAATGAAAATTATAAGCTATACATTATCGAACAATATATCTTACATCTTTTATTTTATAGATAGATATAATATGCTCGTATTGTCGATATACTTAAGTTATTCTTATACGTTGCTATAATAACTGAGTTATGGGAGTTCCGATCCGACTACCGTGCAAGACGGACGTCGCGCTCGTTTCTCTCTTCGATTTCGATACTCGTGATTTAGTGACGTCAGTTATTACTTCGTGAGTGCTCGTTTCCATTGGAAAAAAAAACTTTGAAAATGTTAGCTTTGATAGTTACTACATAACTTCAGAATTGGCAGTATGGATTAATTCCTTCGCCTTTGAACTATTTGAATAGGAAAAAAAAACTTTGAAAATGTTAGCTTTGATAGTTACTACATAACTTCAGAATTGGCAGTATGGATTAATTCCTTCGCCTTTGAACTATTTGAATAGGAAAAAAAAACTTTGAAAATGTTAGCTTTGATAGTTACTACATAACTTCAGAATTGGCAGTATGGATTAATTCCTTCGCCTTTGAACTATTTGAATAGGAAAAAAAAACTTTGAAAATGTTAGCTTTGATAGTTACTACATAACTTCAGAATTGGCAGTATGGATTAATTCCTTCGCCTTTGAACTATTTGAATAGGAAAAAAAAACTTTGAAAATGTTAGCTTTGATAGTTACTACATAACTTCAGAATTGGCAGTATGGATTAATTCCTTCGCCTTTGAACTATTTGAATAGGAAAAAAAAACTTTGAAAATGTTAGCTTTGATAGTTACTACATAACTTCAGAATTGGCAGTATGGATTAATTCCTTCGCCTTTGAACTATTTGAATAGGAAAAAAAAACTTTGAAAATGTTAGCTTTGATACTTACCACATAATTTCAGAATTGGCAGTATGGATTAATTCCTTCGCCTTTGAACTATTTGAATAGGAAAAAAAAAAACTTTGAAACTGTTAGCTTTGATACTTACTACATAACTTCAGAATTGGCAGTATGGATTAATTCCTTCGCCTTTGAACTATTTGAATAGGAAAAAAAAAACTTTGCAAATGTTAGCTTTGATACTTACTACATAACTTCAGAATTGGCAGTATGGATTAATTCCTTCGCCTATGAACTATTTGAATAGGAAAAAAAAACTTTTGAAAATGTTAGCTTTGATACTTACCACATAACTTCAGAATTGGCAGTATGGATTAATTCCTTCGCCTATGAACTATTTGAATAGGAAAAAAAAACTTTTGAAAATGTTAGCTTTGATACTTACCACATAACTTCAGAATTGGCAGTATGGATTAATTCCTTCGCCTATGAACTATTTGAATAGGAAAAAAAAACTTTTGAAAATGTTAGCTTTGATACTTACCACATAACTTCAGAATTGGCAGTATGGATTAATTCCTTCGCCTATGAACTATTTGAATAGGAAAAAAAAACTTTTGAAAATGTTAGCTTTGATACTTACCACATAACTTCAGAATTGGCAGTATGGATTAATTCCTTCGCCTATGAACTATTTGAATAGGAAAAAAAAACTTTTGAAAATGTTAGCTTTGATACTTACCACATAACTTCAGAATTGGCAGTATGGATTAATTCCTTCGCCTATGAACTATTTGAATAGGAAAAAAAAACTTTTGAAAATGTTAGCTTTGATACTTACCACATAACTTCAGAATTGGCAGTATGGATTAATTCCTTCGCCTATGAACTATTTGAATAGGAAAAAAAAACTTTTGAAAATGTTAGCTTTGATACTTACCACATAACTTCAGAATTGGCAGTATGGATTAATTCCTTCGCCTATGAACTATTTGAATAGGAAAAAAAAACTTTTGAAAATGTTAGCTTTGATACTTACCACATAACTTCAGAATTGGCAGTATGGATTAATTCCTTCGCCTATGAACTATTTGAATAGGAAAAAAAAACTTTTGAAAATGTTAGCTTTGATACTTACCACATAACTTCAGAATTGGCAGTATGGATTAATTCCTTCGCCTATGAACTATTTGAATAGGAAAAAAAAACTTTTGAAAATGTTAGCTTTGATACTTACCACATAACTTCAGAATTGGCAGTATGGATTAATTCCTTCGCCTATGAACTATTTGAATAGGAAAAAAAAACTTTTGAAAATGTTAGCTTTGATACTTACCACATAACTTCAGAATTGGCAGTATGGATTAATTCCTTCGCCTATGAACTATTTGAATAGGAAAAAAAAACTTTTGAAAATGTTAGCTTTGATACTTACCACATAACTTCAGAATTGGCAGTATGGATTAATTCCTTCGCCTATGAACTATTTGAATAGGAAAAAAAAACTTTTGAAAATGTTAGCTTTGATACTTACCACATAACTTCAGAATTGGCAGTATGAATTAATTCCTTCGCCTTTGAACTATTTGAATAGGAAAAAAAAACTTTTGAAAATGTTAGCTTTGATACTTACCACATAACTTCAGAATTGGCAGTATGAATTAATTCCTTCGCCTTTGAACTATTTGAATAGGAAAAAAAAACTTTTGAAAATGTTAGCTTTGATACTTACCACATAACTTCAGAATTGGCAGTATGGATTAATTCCTTCGCCTATGAATTATTTGAATAGGAAAAAAACACTTTGAAAATGTTAGCTTTGATACTTACCACATAACTTCAGAATTGGCAGTATGGATTAATTCCTTCGCCTTTGAACTATTTGAATAGGAAAAAAAAACTTTGAAAATGTTAGCTTTGATAGTTACTACATAACTTCAGAATTGGCAGTATGGATTAATTCCTTCGCCTTTGAACTATTTGAATAGGAAAAAAAAACTTTGAAAATGTTAGCTTTGATAGTTACTACATAACTTCAGAATTGGCAGTATGGATTAATTCCTTCGCCTTTGAACTATTTGAATAGGAAAAAAAAACTTTGAAAATGTTAGCTTTGATAGTTACTACATAACTTCAGAATTGGCAGTATGGATTAATTCCTTCGCCTTTGAACTATTTGAATAGGAAAAAAAAACTTTGAAAATGTTAGCTTTGATAGTTACTACATAACTTCAGAATTGGCAGTATGGATTAATTCCTTCGCCTTTGAACTATTTGAATAGGAAAAAAAAACTTTGAAAATGTTAGCTTTGATAGTTACTACATAACTTCAGAATTGGCAGTATGGATTAATTCCTTCGCCTTTGAACTATTTGAATAGGAAAAAAAAACTTTGAAAATGTTAGCTTTGATAGTTACTACATAACTTCAGAATTGGCAGTATGGATTAATTCCTTCGCCTTTGAACTATTTGAATAGGAAAAAAAAACTTTGAAAATGTTAGCTTTGATAGTTACTACATAACTTCAGAATTGGCAGTATGGATTAATTCCTTCGCCTTTGAACTATTTGAATAGGAAAAAAAAACTTTGAAAATGTTAGCTTTGATAGTTACTACATAACTTCAGAATTGGCAGTATGGATTAATTCCTTCGCCTTTGAACTATTTGAATAGGAAAAAAAAACTTTGAAAATGTTAGCTTTGATACTTACTACATAACTTCAGAATTGGCAGTATGGATTAATTCCTTCGCCTTTGAACTATTTGAATAGGAAAAAAAAACTTTGAAAATGTTAGCTTTGATACTTACTACATAACTTCAGAATTGGCAGTATGGATTAATTCCTTCGCCTTTGAACTATTTGAATAGGAAAAAAAAACTTTGAAAATGTTAGCTTTGATACTTACTACATAACTTCAGAATTGGCAGTATGGATTAATTCCTTCGCCTATGAATTATTTGAATAGGAAAAAAACACTTTGAAAATGTTAGCTTTGATACTTACTACATAACTTCAGAATTGGCAGTATGGATTAATTCCTTCGCCTTTGAACTATTTGAATAGGAAAAAAAAAACTTTGCAAATGTTAGCTTTGATACTTACTACATAACTTCAGAATTGGCAGTATGGATTAATTCCTTCGCCTATGAATTATTTGAATAGGAAAAAAACACTTTGAAAATGTTAGCTTTGATACTTACCACATAACTTCAGAATTGGCAGTATGGATTAATTCCTTCGCCTTTGAACTATTTGAATAGGAAAAAAAAACTTTTGAAAATGTTAGCTTTGATACTTACCACATAACTTCAGAATTGGCAGTATGGATTAATTCCTTCGCCTTTGAACTATTTGAATAGGAAAAAAAAAAACTTTGAAACTGTTAGCTTTGATACTTACTACATAACTTCAGAATTGGCAGTATGGATTAATTCCTTCGCCTTTGAACTATTTGAATAGGAAAAAAAAAAACTTTGAAACTGTTAGCTTTGATACTTACTACATAACTTCAGAATTGGCAGTATGGATTAATTCCTTCGCCTTTGAACTATTTGAATAGGAAAAAAAAAAACTTTGAAACTGTTAGCTTTGATACTTACTACATAACTTCAGAATTGGCAGTATGGATTAATTCCTTCGCCTATGAACTATTTGAATAGGAAAAAAAAACTTTGAAAATGTTAGCTTTGATACTTACTACATAACTTCAGAATTGGCAGTATGGATTAATTCCTTCGCCTATGAACTATTTGAATAGGAAAAAAAAACTTTGAAAATGTTAGCTTTGATACTTACTACATAACTTCAGAATTGGCAGTATGGATTAATTCCTTCGCCTATGAACTATTTGAATAGGAAAAAAAAACTTTGAAAATGTTAGCTTTGATACTTACTACATAACTTCAGAATTGGCAGTATGGATTAATTCCTTCGCCTATGAACTATTTGAATAGGAAAAAAAAACTTTGAAAATGTTAGCTTTGATACTTACTACATAACTTCAGAATTGGCAGTATGGATTAATTCCTTCGCCTATGAACTATTTGAATAGGAAAAAAAAACTTTGAAAATGTTAGCTTTGATACTTACTACATAACTTCAGAATTGGCAGTATGGATTAATTCCTTCGCCTATGAACTATTTGAATAGGAAAAAAAAACTTTGAAAATGTTAGCTTTGATACTTACTACATAACTTCAGAATTGGCAGTATGGATTAATTCCTTCGCCTATGAACTATTTGAATAGGAAAAAAAAACTTTGAAAATGTTAGCTTTGATACTTACTACATAACTTCAGAATTGGCAGTATGGATTAATTCCTTCGCCTATGAACTATTTGAATAGGAAAAAAAAACTTTGAAAATGTTAGCTTTGATACTTACTACATAACTTCAGAATTGGCAGTATGGATTAATTCCTTCGCCTATGAACTATTTGAATAGGAAAAAAAAACTTTGAAAATGTTAGCTTTGATACTTACTACATAACTTCAGAATTGGCAGTATGGATTAATTCCTTCGCCTATGAACTATTTGAATAGGAAAAAAAAACTTTGAAAATGTTAGCTTTGATACTTACTACATAACTTCAGAATTGGCAGTATGGATTAATTCCTTCGCCTATGAACTATTTGAATAGGAAAAAAAAACTTTGAAAATGTTAGCTTTGATACTTACTACATAACTTCAGAATTGGCAGTATGGATTAATTCCTTCGCCTATGAACTATTTGAATAGGAAAAAAAAACTTTGAAAATGTTAGCTTTGATACTTACTACATAACTTCAGAATTGGCAGTATGGATTAATTCCTTCGCCTATGAACTATTTGAATAGGAAAAAAAAACTTTGAAAATGTTAGCTTTGATACTTACTACATAACTTCAGAATTGGCAGTATGGATTAATTCCTTCGCCTATGAACTATTTGAATAGGAAAAAAAAACTTTGAAAATGTTAGCTTTGATACTTACTACATAACTTCAGAATTGGCAGTATGGATTAATTCCTTCGCCTGTCCTATTGAACGAATATTATTACTACTACTAACGAAATCTCTCAAAAGGAAAAAAGTGCCCGATTTTGAAACGTTCTTCATTGGTGCTCTGCTTCTATTGGTCTTAGCGTGATGATATATAGCCTGTAGCCTTCCTCGATAAATGAGTTATTTAAAACCGAAGGATTTTCTCAAATCGGACTGGTAGTTCCTGAGATTATTAATTACTTTTTTAAGGTCTGTTATCTACCAGTAAATACCCCGTGAAAATCGGCCCAAAGTAATGCGGACGAAGCCGCGGACAAATAAAGTAGAATATGTCAACCGCTATAATTTCGGTTATCTGGCAGTAAAAAGTAAAATTCCCGTTAAAATAGGTCCAGTCGTTTTGGAAATTACCCAGGACAAACAAACAAACAGACAAAATATAATAATATAAAAATATAGACAAAGTATAAAAAAAGTTTTTTTTGGTCATTTGTAGCCATATCCATTCATCAAAAAGTTGTTATTTTAATTGTACATACACAAACTTTATTTTTATAATACGTAATATAGAACAAATAAAAAATTGGAAATAAAAGTAGTATAAACTTTTTGAATACGAAAACAAAATAAACTTTGAAAATGTTAGCGTTGATACTTACCACATAACTTCAGAATTGGCAGTATGGATTAATTCCTTCGCCTATGAACTATTTGAATAGGAAAAAAAAACTTTGAAAATGTTAGCTTTGATACTTACTACATAACTTCAGAATTGGCAGTATGGATTAATTCCTTCGCCTGTCCTATTGGACGAATATTATTACTACTACTTACTACGTTACCATGGCAACGTATATAATAATAACGTAATCGCTCAAAAGCAAAAAAAGTGCCCGATTTTGAAACATTCTTCATTGGTGCTCTGCTTCTATTGATCTTAGCGTGATGATATATAGCCTATAGCCTTCCTCGATAAATGAACTATCTAAAACCGAAAGACTTTCTCAAATCAGACTGGTAGTTCCTGAGATCATAGCGTTCAACCAAACAAACAAACAAACAAACTCTTCAGCTTTATATATTAGTATAGATTATTATATAGTAGTATTATATAGTATATATATATATCATAGTATATAATGAATATAGATCTAAGATGTGGAATCGTTTCCCAACCTACATAGCTCCTTCCTCCTGTAATATCGGAGCCTTAAAACAAGCCATGAAAATATTTTTCTATAGACAGGCATGTAGGCAATAGCTGATCACCGACAGTCGAGGTTGTATCAGAACTACGACGTACTGATCAACAGGTATTGTGCGACAATTTTCTTGAACTAAAATAGTATAAAAAAAATCGTATATTACATTTCATACATCCATTCATCCATAATATCTACTACTGGGGATAGGTCACACCCTAATATCCTCTCCACGACCACTCTTTCACTGTTCACATGCAGTTAGTTCCCGCAAGTGAATCTTGATATGAAGATATTTGGTTTCGTAGTGATGAATAAATTTCTAAAATATTGGTTAAATAATATACACATATCATGCATATTTACAACCACCTCTAGGAAGGAACATATTCAAACATTGTATTCATTATGTTAATAAAATTATAGAAACACTTAAACACGTCCGCGTCTGGTCTATAATCTACTATTTATTGATTGACATCAGGTAGAAGAAGTGTTCATCAATATATCGATTACAAATAACAAAACTTTTGCTAAATATCTTATTAACACTATACTTAATAACTTTGCTCAATTTAATATAATATAAAAGCGTATTATGTATTTATTTATTTAATCATATGGCTAAATAGAGTATCCATCATTTATTATCGTCGATTGATCGATTGATTTGTCACTACGAGGTTAAACTTATGTGGAACAGTGCAGCGGCCAAAAATTTGTTACACTTTAGCACCTCTCGGGGAGTACGTCCAGGGGAATGAGAGATATCCTAAGGACGCGAGTAACATCAGCCCTCTCAATTTTAGCGTATTTTAAATTTAATATGAAGTAATCTGACAGTTGAAAATGTCGCATGGAGCAAACATATTTATGCACTCTAGACATACACTCGTACCCACCATTAATATTCAATATTAATCTAGTTTCGGATTATATAAAACCTAACATGTAGCACGATATCAATATTTGAAAACAGACTATTACAGTATAATCAGTATCAAACTATTTGTCCGCTCTGAATATAGCGTCAAGTTTGGTGAAGTGACAAATATCAACAAGTAACATAAATAGAAAAAACTACGAAAATAACAAATATCTGCAAGGAAAAGAAAATAACGAAAATAGAATTAATATGTATGTGACAACAACGAAACTATTCTGAATGCAACTCTACTGCAACTAGCACTCACTCTGGCACATGTGCGAGCAAGCCACACCCACCTTCATTTTATCCGCGTTCCATTGGTACCTAAATTTGTGTTTTGCGCATTTACTTCAGAACGGTCAAAAAGCTTGACGCGGACTATAACAATCTTAACGATATCAACTGATATTTTGAGTTTACATATCTCGGTAATGTGGACTCCATGGTGGTTATATTTTATGAGGTTGTTCGCAAACCTATTTTCGATTTTGTTCCTAAAGTAATAGAAAAAAAAAACAATAAATATCGTATTTGGTATATAAACATCAAAAAGAATGTTAAAGGAAAAAATAAGTATAGAGTTAAAATAAAAAAAATACTTTAAACCTTAGATTCCATCACTTACAATTTATAAAAATAAATATGTGAAAATGTTGCTAAGGTGCTCTAAGACGCAATTGAAACTGTTCTGATCTTCTGTTAAAATTAACCGAAAAAGCTCTAGTTTTTTTAATTGTAGCACGACAAAGTGACTGTACTATGCCTGATGGTAAACATAGTACGATCTAAAAACAATGGCAACCACTGAGAGACAAACTATCCATCACCGGTCGCCGCTGTCATGCCGACCTGCGTAAGTGTCTCTTCACGTTACGCTTGTCATAGGAAGGAAGGAACACACCGGCCGGCAGATTGTTCCACAGCTTCACGGTACGGCAAAGATATGACGTTGCGAACTTTTTAGTTCATGCCCAGATACAATTAACCGTAAAACTGTGGCTCCGAAGTTCTTATCATAACCCCAAGTATCTTAATAATCATGTAACACCAAATAACTACGATATCTGTTCTTTATTTGCCAAATATTTTTCATCTGTCTATTTAAAATCAAACTGTAATAATATGCATAAATTATAAAAATATTTATTTGCATTTCCCTAATTCAATATATTTAATTTCAGTTACAATAAATAAAGATAAAGTATATAGAGATCTTAAAAGCTTAGACTATTCTAAAGCAGCAGCGTTATCCAGATTCAGATCAGATTCATTCAGAGATCTGATGAAATTTCATCTGTTTTCACAAAAACTAGTGCAGTGTCTTTTTCTTATCCATGAATTAATAAAGTTAATAAATCCTTAGTCTGGTATATTTCCTATAATATGGTAACTATCCTCGGTAATGCCAATACTCGACACTGGAAAATCAAACTTTATTGATAATTACCGATATCCGTATTGCCTATCATCAGTAAAATATTTTAATGTCTTTTATATTGGATATCTTATTATTTTCTGGTATATCGAAGTAATTATTACTAAAAATCAACATGATTAAATGAAATTTAGATCTACGTTACCAATCTTCTTCTTTATTATCACTATCTGGTTACTTCTGTAGATAAATACAATCCTGTGGTCATCTTTATTCCCTTTCTATCAGGTGTTCCAGAGGGTTCCCATCAGGGTACAGTCCAGGTTAATATATTTATAGATTATATTACAGCTTGTTTTAAATACTAAGTTCTATATTTATGCTGAGAACTCTAGATTGATATAATTTATTCAACCTAAATCAAGTTTTTTTTTCTCGAACTGACTACGCTATTGACTTGGCAAGGTCTTAACAGCTTCACCGGACTACTTACCCACTTCAAGAATATTTGAACCGTGTACTGCAATGGTGTAACGCGAATAAAATGAAAATTATTAATAATAATTGCTATTATATAAGATTTACGAGGAAGAAATGTAACTCATATAATATGATTATAAGATAAAGGACACAATTTTGCAGGAAGTTGATTAATTATATAAGAAACCTAGGTATAATTTTTGATATAATACTAAAAAAACATAAATCGTATTAATGGAAAATCCTTTAAAATATTAGGCTTTGTTTCGAGAAATTTTAAGAATTCCAGCACTAAAATGCACTTATATAAATCGTTAGTTAAACCTAATTTAGAATTTCAATCCAGTTTGGAATCCACATTATGATATTTATATTAGAAACATAGAACATGTACAGAAGAGACTTATGGCTTCCTTTTTTTATACTGACTACGCTATTGACCAAGCAAGGTCTTAACAGCTTCCCCGGACTATATTATGGCTTACTTATTATAGTTGCAACGTAGCTAATAAAATTCCAAAAAATATTGTGTGTCTTAACAATATTAAACTATCCTCAGTGTTTAATCGCAGAAAATTGTCAGAACTTGTTTTTGTTTAACTTATTCAATAAATAAATGAATATTATAAGGTCCACCGATCACGAATATGACGTTAGAAAATGTTTGTCCGTATGTTTGGATTTAACTTAACAACTTTCTTTTTTTTTCTCGAACTGACTACGCTATTGACCTGGCAGGGTCTTCACAGCTTCACCGGACTACTAAGGTTGGCGCTTAAGGCACACAACCGATTTGGGTTTTAGGTAACATACACAAGGGTGCACGCACACCTCGGCTTGGGCTGTTACCTGGAAAAAGACGCGTCTGTCCTAGCTAACTATTCTAAGCTATTCATACATATATACATTTGTGAACCATACAATCGAAATTGCATGATTCACAAATGAATACGTGTATATCGGATTGAAACGAACTAAAACTATTCATTCAGTTCGATGAGAGAAAAAAACAAAACCCTCCCACCATGTGTATATATGTGCACGTGTGTGAGAGAGATGATCTCATATGTGTGTTCAAGTGATGTAGATGAGTCACTGTATCGCGAAAATAATATCAAGAGGGCTCCGCGCGGGGACGACCTAGGCTCGAGATATTATTGAGAACCGCGAAGTGTGCGGGAGCTAAGAGGGATCGATTACAAAAGCGTGGGCGCAACACGCATTTAATAAGATCGAATTAAAATTTAC
>MU158733.1:587878-603714 GCA_015888305.1 Antheraea pernyi | reverse complement strand
ACCTGCGTAGTCAATATTCGATAGGGAAAAGGAGTATGCGGGGTGATCCTGTGAAGGATTAGCCGCCGGAGGTTTGGGAGTGTGCTGGGACGCGGGTTTAGGAGCCCACGGGGCCTGAGGGGCCCGGTAGGGGCGGGGGGGCGCGCTGGTCGCGGGTGATGACGCTGCCGGTGCACGAGACGTGCCCGGCAGGTTCGGGAAGGCCTCTCGAGACATGAGAGGCGGAGGTAGAGGACGGGCGGGAGCGGCGGCCGCCTTAGACGGCGACGCCTGCCTGGGGTAGCGAGGGCGCTTTGTGCGCAGGGCGCGGGGACATCCGCGATAATTCGCGGTATGACCCACGCCGCGGTACAGAACACAGCTTGTGGGATCGGGGGAGTCTTTAGTGCGAGAACACTCCATGGTGGAGTGGTCGCTGAGGCACTTAACGCACCTGGGTTTCAGGAGACAGTTTCGTGCGGAGTGTCCGTACACCTGACAGTTGTGACACTGCGAGGGCACAGACGTTTTGCGCGGCGGCTCGACGATAACGCCGGAGAGGCCGCAGAGGGATGTGAGATTGAAGATCGCTTTCCCTTGAGGGGTGCGATCGAGGACAACGAGAACCATATCATATGGAGCCCTGGTGCGCGGAGAGCGCATACGATGAACCTCGCGAACAGGAATCTTCTGTTCTTTGAGGTCGTCGGAAATGTCGTAAGTCGGGAGTTCTGAAGGAACCCTACGGATCACAACCCGTAGTTTACGCTCCTCTTCGAGAGAGTGCGTGAAATAACCCCACTGGTTGTCCCGAAGGAAACGAGTGAGGTCACGATGGGCGGTGGACGTGGCTACCTTCACCTGAATACCTACAGCGGTATTCACAGCGGAGGTGTAAGGGATGCCTGCCGTTTCCAGCAGGCTAGAAATTTCAACCCAAGACGCTTTGTCTTGGATCGTAACGGAGGGCGGTGGGCGGGGCTTTTTGCCCGAAACTGCGGAACCCGCAGTTTTAGGCGAAGCGGGTCTAGAGGGCGCTGGTGTCGTCTTTGGCACTTTCGCGCCATCGACATTGACTATTTTTTTGGAGGGCAAACTGCCTTCCGGATCTGATGAGGAGTTGGAGCGCTTCTTGCGCGGTTTGCGGTGCGTGACGGTGGTGAAGCCATCGTCCGCAGGAGGGGCTTGCTCAGCAGGAGGATCTTGCTGAGCAGGAGGGTCTTGCTCCATATCGGAGCCAGAATCGGAATCGCTATCGCTATCGTCACTATCGTGAACGGGTGGGATGGGAAAATTGTTGCTTGCCTCGATCTTGGCATAGATCGAGGGAGCGGGCTTGGAAGAGTGAGGGAACTCGGTGCGACGCTTCGCAGCGTACGCATCGTAATCGTCTACGAGACGAGGACAGATGCTAGATATAAAACCGCGGAGATATAAGTTCGGTCTATAAGAGGCCGACTTCTCGATCGGAGGCCATACCGGGGCCTGAAGAGGGGAGTGGGGCGGAGGAAGACATGTGAAACCTCCCTGCCAGAGGGGCAGGGGGCCGCGCCTTAATGAATTTAACGGACTATCCCGAGTCCGGATCAAAGGGAGCTGTTTAAAACTAAACAAAATAGGAAAACAACGCAAATAAGTACCTGAGCGAGACAGGGGAAAAATAACATAAGACTACTTAAATAAACAAACAATAAAAAGTAAATAAATTTAAAAATAATTCACTGAAGAATTAAAGAAATACGCAAATAAAAGATAAATAAATGAGTAAATAAATAAATATACCAAGAAATAGATAAAGCAATAAATAAATACAAAGGAAAGGTCTTACTCAGTTCCAACAAAAAGAACGCAGGTGTGGAACGCAGGTGTGCAGCGCAGGTGTGCAGCGCAGGTGTGCCGGATCGAAACAACACAATAACTGACGTCACTAAATCATGAGTATTAAAATCGAACTTAGCGCGCGCAGCAAAACGGACAACCGCTCGAGTCGACGGTCCGATCGAAACCGTCTTAACAGCTTCCCCGGACTACATTATGGCTTACTTATTACAGTTGCAATGTAGCTAATAAAATAATAAAATTACAAAAAATATTGTGTGTCTTAATAATATTAAACTATCCTCAGTGTTTAATCGCAGAAAATTATCAGAACTTGTTTTTGTTTAACTTATTCAATAAAATAATTGACTTTCCACAAATCACTGGCTTATTCAAACGTAATATTCCTGTGTATAAATAAATGAATATTATAAGGTCCACCGATCACGAATATGACGTTAGAAAATGTTTGTCCGTATGTTTGGATTTAACTTAACAACGGTTTGACCTGTTTTAATTAAATTTTATACACGGAAAGTGTATTCTTACTTGAGCGTAGTCTCAATTGATGAGGTACAAGAGTTATCATTAATATTTTTAGAAATCGTAAAAAAAAAAACAAAGGATTCATTTATTCCGCTCTCAGTCGATATTGATAAAACGGAAAGCATATTATGTCACTTTTCTGATAATATAATATAAAAAATTATCAGTAAATTTCTTAAACATTTTTAAAGCGGCTGAAGCTGATTTTTATTTAATGAAATGATCAAAAATATTTTTAAGCATAATAGTACAAAATAAAATCTTACCATGTTATTTCATTATAACGAATTTTGGTGAAATTTTGTACACAGGAAGTATTATATCTCGCTTCGTAATTGATTAGAGACTTAGAGTATATAAAGAATACCAATAAATTATCTCAAAATATTTTTATTCTCAACAGATGAGACTTTTTTATACGGGATGTATGTGATAACAAAATTAACAGACTGATAACTGACGTTTTTGTGTAATAACATGATGTATAATACTGATAAATAATAGTGAGATTGTCAACCGAAACGAACTTAATATTATTAGTGTTTTCTGAAGACTAAGTGCTTTTGTTCCAACCGATACCAATCTCTTTACTTACTTTTTTAGAGAAGATTTATAGGAATTATTAACAAATACAGTTTCAAAACAACTTACAATTACAAAAAAAATTTATTAGAAAATCTTAAACATTTTTTAATTTTATTTTACAGGATGATTCCTATAAAAACGATTAAAAATAAACTCGAATAGTTATTAATTCCATCTGTGGGAAGTTGACATAATTGTAATTAAGTAATGGTATACCTTTATTTGTTCCTACCAAATTGGTTTGATATACCGCTTTTATATTTCTAAGTATTTTATCCATAGAGAAATTATTCTCGCCATCGCAATGAAGATAAATTGTGTGTTCAATTTGACATGAAAAACTCTGTCTATGCATCACCATAAGAGCCGTATTAGGAGTTAAATGCTTCGTTGGTCCTGTATTTAAAATAACCCTATAAGTTAAAACTGAAACATCACAAGGAAATGCAGTTTTTATCAACGGTAAGAAAGCAAAATAACAAAGGTGTGTTTGATTTTTATCAATTATGAACATATCCAGCTGATAATTCAAAAAATTAGATAATTGAATCGCAGATAAGCTGGGCAAGTTTAAGACATTTTGACTAGGATTTTTTACGAAAATATCTGTAGGTTGAACAAAATTTTCAAGTAAAATGTAATGTCGATGATATGTAGCGCCACTATCAGCAAGACCCTCATTTGTTCCACGTCCGTCATTAAACAAAACTCTTCTATCCAACATGATTACTAGTTGACCTTCTTGTAGAGCTGTTACTCCTTGAGCATGGTCAGTAATAACAGTCATGCGACTTTTCTGGTCTTGTATGTATGCCATAGTTGTCATCGGATATAGATTTGATTCGATACGTCTGCTTATATTTAAAATGCGTGCTGTAAATTGGAAACCGTTATTGTCCGTAAATATTTGCGGTGAATACCCGTTCCCTATATCGGTTTGTATTGCCATAAATATTTCCAATTCCCTATTTTTGGGCGACACGTCATAGTCTAACTTACTTTCAACATAAATACTGTCAGATAATGGACAATGAAGTAAATTAAATAGTTTTACTGTGTGCTGAAGAAGTCGACCGTAGACAGAAGTGAATTCAGTTGTTACTGTACCAGACACAATGAGAACAATTTTTGATTTAGCTCCTATTCTATACGGTAATAGTATATCATACAAAGGGTTAGAAACGTTAGTGTTAAATAAGAACATGCCCGAGTTGATATTTGATGATCTGAATGCTTTATAGTCAAATAACATAACTTTTTCCCTGTTTGTTTGTTTTTCCACAACAGTTTTAAGGAAACCAGTCGTTTCATCGAATATGAGACGATGTTTATAACTTTCAAGTTGTATATCACCCGTTTGAAGAGGTTCGATGTTGAAAGGAAATATTGAAATGTTATTAACAACATCTTCTACAGTGCACGCCAGACAATATAACGTCGCTGCGTTTTGAGTAGCGTCATATTTTTCTTTGATATTAAATAATTCTAATGTCATAGGGGATACAGTAATTGTAAATATAATTTTAAAAAAAGTTCTTGATATTTTGATATTGTTTTCATAATAGGTCCAAACTGGGTTTATTTGAACAGTAACATCTTTTTTGTTATGATCGACAACTCTTACATTCGGATATCTTGTTACAAGTTCGACAACTTCAGTCCTTTCATTACTCAATGAATTAAATATGTAAATTTGATCTTCCGGTGCGATGGTTTTGAACGTAGAAATAAATTCGCCATCTCTGTACACATATTTCCGAACATATGAAATTGATTGTCCTGGTTTAATACTTAGAAAACTTGTAGATATCTCTTGTATATACCAGCAATCTTTAACAGTTTTCAGTATTAGATCATGAGTGTATTTCAGTGTATTAGCATTTAATGTACCGCTAATTACATGGCGATCTTGAAGGCGAGCCACATTTTCTCTGGCCCTCATCAGGAGGTCGAAAACATCTGATGTATTATGCCCCCTGAAAGCGTTAAGGCTAACTGCGAAAGAAAACAGTATTTCAGTACTACGCAAAGTAGAATGAAGACGTCTCAGTAAAATCTTAATTTGTGGTCGTGATGTATAAAAACCAGTCCAATAAGCTGGTGTTCCCGAAACCAAATCAGCAAAATTTAGAAAGTCTCCTTTCAATGTGGGATAGTGGGTAGATTTTGTAAATATACTAGTAAAATAATCTTTCGGTGTTCCAAATTGAATTTTCGCTTTATAAATATCGCTGTTAAAATTTACAAAATCAGCCAACTTTTTATAATTATTATATTGAAAATCAAATTCGGTCTGAAATTCATAGCTAAAAGGACCGCCAATAGGTGCAATAATCACATTATGTGAAGTCAATGTTCCTGTTTTAGAATACTGTTCAAGTAACTTTTCCGCTTTTTCTTTAACATTGTACACGTTTATATCTAAATTTCTATTACTTCTGGCAAAATTAAAATCTGATGTACAAACTTCTTTGCTTGGCCCACATGCTCTGAAACTATCTGAGTTAAACTGTAAATAATGGGCAAGGACTGAATGTCTCGAGTAACGATCGTTACCAATTTTATTTAATTCATCGTTAAGTGGAGAAGTTGGTTTATCGACGTCCCAATTTTGCATCCATATAAAATCACTAATTTGATATTCTGCCAGATAGTGCTCCCAGGCAAAATGAATGTTGGTAAAAATCAGTTGGTGTACGTCTGACGCAGAAAAGAGGTATGGTACAGTCGAACTGTGACTGACACTGTTTGTTAACCAAGCTACTTTAGGATGATAATTAAGATGAAATTTAAGCCACTGATGACCTGAAAAATAAATGTATTTTGAAGACAAGTTTGTATATTATAAGTTAATAAAGTTAATAAACTAATAAAACCTTCTATGAGTTGGTGTACTATTCCAAAAAGGTGTGAGGTCGCCTCGTCAGTTTCAACCCATCCTCCTGTTGTAATCTCAAGTCTACCACTTTTCACCAATTTCCGGAAGGCCTTCAATCAGATATTATAGTCTTAATTTTATCTTATAACTCTTAATACATTCATTTACAAAAAATACTAAATTATCTACAGATAACTTTTTTATGAAGGAAATAGAAAGTAACTCTTTTTGTCTATATTTTTAACTGTTTACTTACTGAACGACTCTTTTGAGATGTTGTTTTCCACCATTCACTTAAATGTGATACTTCATTCCACGCGAATGTAAGATTATTATAAAAGTTTAATTTTTTCACAATATTTGTTAGAATTTTATTTACAACGTCATTGTGATAACGACCAAATGATTTCTTCCAAATAGAATAGACGTGACTTCGTGGTACTAAAATAACCTGTCAAAAAATATAAGTTATATGCTAAATTATAAAAGTGAAATAAGCTGCAGGTAAGTAAAGATAAAATGACAATGAAAATAGTTGTATGTATGTGAACGTTTACATATAATAAAATAGAATATAGAATTTATATATAACAGAATAGAACATATAATAATCGTGGGACGGGACACCAATACTGTTAGAAGAGACCAAAGAACATCAACAAGTAACAGATGCGATAACTTTAGATTACCTTTACCTTTAGATTACCTCGACTTAATAACCAGGACTCTAGCTGACTTGCTTGCTGTACTTGATATGCTATGAATTATGTTTGCACACGTGATATGATTTACAAATATTCTAACTTTTATGTTGCATAATAACTATCAAAACTTAAGTTAAATAACAAATTACCTGCAAAGCTGGCCATTTTACATTTCTCATTAATGATTCATAGCGACTATCGAAAACTCTATTCCAGAAATGATGCTTGCATTGAGACTGAAAAACGAGGTATTATTACGGTAGTAATTATAACGGTATAATGAAAACAATCGTTTTATAAATTTGAGTTAGGTCATAATGCTTTTAAGGTAATAAATAAATGTTAATACCTCAATATCAAATTCTGAGAACTTTTCTTCCACATCAATATCACTTTTAATATCATTAACAAATGTACACATGTAAGGAGTGGACGTATAGTTATAGCTATACAAAGAATTAGGTACCACTGGTAGACCTTCTAAGAGAAAATCCGCCTTATCACTCTCGATACCAATACTCGGTGTGCTCGATTTAGGTTTATCACTTTTCAACTCAGTTTTAGCTATAAACATGCCTTTAACTAAAGAAGTATTATTTCCGTATAGTGGATCTGTAGGTTCTGGAAATATTATAGTATCTTTGCCACTTGCTTTTACTTCCACACTTTGCAGTTCTCGCTCATCGATCGATGGGAAAAACTTTGAATGTACTGGTATTTGATAATAGTTTAAAACAGATAATTCAGTTTGATTTTTGTCTTTGGATACACCAAAAGTAGACATATTTGCTGCCGACCGTTGTTGTATAGTTTTATTTATATTTCTTGTTAGTCTCAATTCGTTAGAAATTATGTTTTCATTTCTTCCCAGCTTCATTTTCGAATATGCATTTTTAGTTTTTCCCATATCCAATGATGATAAGATCGTTGAAATTTTAGGATGTTGCATTTTATGCATTACTGTTTTCGCAGCAACATAACCAGGGAACATAAGTTCTAAGCTTTGTTGACGATTTGCCGGTGTATTCATTGGAGCTACGCGTATGCCGGAACTATCACTGAACGGTGTTTGAACCATTTTTGACTGATTGCGAACAATTTTTCTAAGCGCTGAAATAAATAATTTTTAATAACGTATTTCATGTTAAAACCCATTTAAAATGTATCATAAATTATTAGTATTTTTACTTTTTTCATGTCCAACTGTCCTCAGCGGATTATTAACCACTGCCAGTATAAATATTAAAAAATAAAATTTATTTCCGCAGGCCATCGGTCCAACCAACGCGAATGTGAAAACTAATAATAAACTGCTTGTGGATGTGTTACAACCAAGTCTTAAACAAAGGAATTGTTATTCCTTGTTCGTATTACACATTTGCAGATACTGTTGATCATGTAAATGAAAACTTGCTTGATTTGAATAATAAATGAATTGAAAATATTTATATATTCAGTAGTTTCTACAAATAAACTTATTATACTATTAAAATATTTGATATAAACTTGACCAAAATATTAAAAGTGTATTTTTAATAATAATATATATAAAACTAAGACGCATGCGTGTCTGTCAGATGTGAAGTTGGTTTCAACTTTACTGCCAACCCACGACCGAAAATGGGGAGTCAGTGCCTATTCAATTTATTGATCGAAATCCATGCCGCGCCACCCTTCAGACATACTACACCCCGGCGGTGATCTGTGTTTTAAATGTACAGTAGAATTTTATAAATACAATCGTGTATTTAAATATATATCATGGTACGTATTATATTGGTTATACTTTTAAATCTATTGATGCACTAGTAATATATATTTGTGTTCACTTATCATGATAATAAGATTGAAGTAAATAATAAGCGATAGTTTCCCTAATGTATATATAATTAGTTATCGATGTTCAATTGTAAATGTTAAATTGCATTCGTTTTAAACATACGCTAAGCTATAAGTTTGTGGTACTGTATTGTAATTTGTGATTCCGTTTGTTTTTAGTAAACATTTCTATTCCCTTACTGTAGAGATGCAAAAATTTGATGTGCTATGGTAAACATGATTCATAATTTTTTTTTCTTCTATTGCGCTACGTGCGATGTTATTGTTTATTGTATTAATTCCAGTCCAATATTTTATTTTATCTATTCATCTATATTTAATTCTCATGTATTTGTACTAGGATTCTAACGTAATGAACATATCTGGCCTTCTGGAATGGGAATTTTCTTTACCATCTGATCAAATAATATCTCATGGATGGTATCATGGAGCATTAAATCGAACGGCAGCTGAGAGTTTTTTACTACGAGACAGAGAGTTCCTCGTACGGGACTCCTCTTCGCAACCAGATAATTATGTATTGAGTTGCAGGTCGAATGGACAACATTTGCATTTTGTTATACAGAGGGTAATAAAATATAATATATAATATCATCCTTTTATACAAATAGTGATAACTGTAACGTATTTACAGATTGTTGTGCATCCAGAAACTGTTTACGAAAGATATCAGTATCAGTTTGAAGATGAGGCATATGATACTGTCGCTGATTTAATTACATCTTACGTTGGTTCAGGAAAACCAATATCAGCTGCTTCCGGAGCTAGAATACAATATCCTGCTAATCGTGTCACGCCTTTAACGAATTGCATTCAAAATGAAGATATTAATTCCATTCTGTCGCCTCCAGGAGATAACTGCTATAACAACCCCTATAGTCTGTACAGTCATTTTGCTTCAAAACCAGGAATCCAATTAAGAGTACCGTTTAAAAAGCAACGGTCACATTCTTTAACACCCATTGACATGAGTCAGCACATCAACCATGGTAAAAGTGCAAGCGCTGATGGAGTCATTCAAAGTCAAACAAATAAACATATAAAAACTTTCTACAGTGAGTCTAATTCTAATGCTAGTACGTGGGATGGGAGCTTGCCTACTAGCCCGCCGGCAAAACCAGCCAGATATGATGGACCCAAGGCTGATGACAGGCGATTGGAGCTACAACGTCTTTATAACGTATCTGGATCAGATTCAGGAAATGGTTCCGGAGATTCAACTCAAAGTGCTCAAAGTGACCCAACAAAATCTAGAATTGACTCGGATTATAGTCTAGTTACACCTACTATAAAACAGCAGTTCGACTATGACCTTACAGAAGCTAAACTACTACAATCAGAAAACCTCGATTACGTTGTCGAATCTAGAATTAACGTGGAGAAATTCCACTCTCAAATTATATCTCCGGGTTTAACAAAACCTCTAGAATCTGAAACTTTACATACTATAAAACTTCTTCTTCGAACATCTGGACCTAGGATTCTAGCAAACCACATGACTAAAGTTGATTTGTTTTTCTTATTTGATGATGCCATTCAAATTGAAGGATTGGACAAAACTGCGTCCGGATTAGAACTATGTTTCTTGCCTCAGGGTAGGCCACTAAGACTAGACGTGATTGAAAGGTACCAAATTCTAATTGTAGAATATTGTCTAGGATAAATCACTTAAATATAATATGCTCGTCGATTTCAGGATCGAGACATTTCGTCTCCTCATTGCTGTAACGATACTGACATGTCAGACAGACAGACAACGTGCGGATACTATTAACGACTGGATTCTTTTGGCCATTGAAATAAAAACTGCTTTAGGAAACTTATATGGATTCTCGGCTATAATGTTTGGACTATGTATGCCGCAGGTAATGGATATAAATACTAAATATTTACAACTATAAAGTTAAATAATTAAATGCGTCGGCACGCAGAAAAAGACTTAATTTTAAGCATAATGCTATTTGAAATTCAGCAGAAAATGCTAAATTACAGCAGATTGAAATGTATGCCATGCAACTTGGTAATTCTTCGATCAAAATAGTCATAAATTTAAATAGCGTGGGAGTGCATAAATGGAATTGAAATGATCTAGATAGATAGAAATTATTTCAAAATTGGAGGCTTATAAATCTGTATGATTTCAGGTAGAGTGTTTAGAGAACGCGTGGAATATATTGCGCCGCGTATATACAGATAATGCATTTATGTTTGAAGCAAAACTTAGACCGTGCTTTAAAAGTATGAATGAGGGTACAAATCCACTACCGCCAAATACTACAACACCTTACATCCTTCCTCCAGTATTATGCTTTCATATGTTTGGTAAGTATCTTTATTTTAATACTAGCTTCTGCCCGCGACTGCGTTTGCGTGGAACAATTACTTTGGGCTAACGCAGCGGCAGCTCTCAAAAGGAAAAAATCCCCGATTTGGAAAATTCTTCATAGGTGCTCCGCTCCTATTGGTCTTAACGTGATAATATATATCCTCCTGTGATAAATGTGCTATATAACACTGAAAGAATTTTTCAAATCGGACCAGTAGTTCCTGAGATTAGCACGTACAAGCAAAAGAAACAAACAGACCCTCCAGCTTTATAAGATTAGTATAGATATATGTAGGTACGTTTTGTGAGTAAAATTTATGGACATACCAAATGTCTTTTCTCATGTCGTTTAACATCATAACTCGTTAATATATATGGATTATCAATTTTGTAGAGTATTTAAACTATTTAAATTCCCCTAGTGATCTATACCTAATGATAGTTCTGTAAAATCGTGAATAATTTTCACGTGTTTTCTTTTGCCACTTAGTCCCGAGCGTCACATTCGTAAACCCAAGTGGAATGCATTATGGAGCGTTTTGATGGTTGAAATAAACTATCAAAATTTTATTTATATAAATGTTCATGCAGATTTCAAAAATACAACATTTCATAGTGAATAAAGAAAGGTTGTACTTGCTAAAACAATGTAACAAAAAAATAGTGCGTGGAGTCCCTTCACGCGGAAGAAGTGAAACTTAGTGTTATGTATGTAATAATAAAGCATTGTACAGTAACCTGTTTATTTTAATATTTCCAACTTCCAACATATCAACATTCATCCTTATTCTAAATACAATGACAGCCTCTCTATTGTTTATGACTCGTCTTATTAAAACCTTTAACTATCCACAACACTTAGTAATGTGGAAATGAAAATAGGAAGGGGTAGAAATAGATTTTTAGTTTAATCATATTGTTTCTTTAAGACAAACTTTATTAACATTGCTTACAATTCACAATTGATCGCATAACGTTGTAACCCCCTCCATGGTAGCGTTAAACGTTTAACGCAACCTTGTTGGAAGTCGCATTAGAAGTATCATTTCAATATTTATTTTTGTATATCAGTGTTTGACCAAAATATTAACTTATCTAAAGGGAAGATATGGCAGTAAATAGTACGAAGCTGGGCTCTTGAATGTGACTACCGGACTACACTGATAGAAACTGGGCGACCACTAAGTTGAAAGCAAGCATCAGAGAATGCCTTTTCTATATCTACTATGATGACGATACGATGACACGTCGTCACGCGTCATGACGCCACTGAATTTTGAAATTTATTATTGCATTCACTTGACACGGTTTCCAAACACATCACGGCTTAATAACTGTGACCGTATTGTATCCTTAAAATGTAAAAAAAGCCTTTAATGTAATTTAGTAGATTTGAGTGAGTACTTGAAGTAATACGTACTTGGTTTTACAAAATCGACGCCTAGCTCTTTGGCTAGAATATTTGTATGTATATAATATTTAGCTTTTGTTATAGTTTACCTAGTTATTTTTATACACTGACTAGCGGGCCCAGCAGACGTTGCCCCGCCCTGATTATAAAAAAAACATCCTTGACATATTATTTACTAAAACCTTCCTCATGAATCACTTTATCCGCTGGTGAAAACCGGATGACTTTGTTTTATACTATGTAATGGTATTTTACCAGAATTGTCAAGTTTCTTTAATAAAAATCAAGATGCATTTGATTAGATAGGAAGTAAATAGACTTGTTGTATTTATTGACGTACTTCCTCAATCATTTACCTTCATCAGAATTTAACGATATATACAACGTACTAATTACGTAAAACAGTACTCTATCCCTAACGATATAAATGCAATTGTGAGCCACCTCCGATTGACTCACAACTATAGCGATGGCTTGATGAGATCGAAGTTGAAGTTGAAGAATGTTCAGGTTTTCTTGCAATAAAAGACTTGTTGCTAGTAGAGCAGCGAAGGATGTGCTCGCGTTGCCGACTCGTACAAAACAGGATAACTATACCGCCCGCGCCGGTTTTTGAGGTCGCTCTCAGGCACGATTTCGAGACAAAGCACCGCTTACGCACGCTGGCGGTGCCCCGCCAATCAAAGCGCTCATTGCGTCCTAACTCACTATACAGGCGGGGCGGTATGGCGATGAGTCATCCTTCGCTTTCTATTTATTTGTTTACAAAAACATTACATTTGTACTTACAACTAACAAGTTATACTATTTTAAACTATTAAACTATACTATAAATCTATGCACTCTATAAATCTACCTAATACAATATTAAATTCACTATACAGGCGGGGCGGTATGGCGATGAGTCATCCTTCGCTTTCTATTTATTTGTTTACAAAAACATTACATTTGTACTTACAACTAACAAGTTATACTATTTTAAACTATTAAACTATACTATAAATCTATGCACTCTATAAATCTACCTAATACAATATTAAATCTATTATGAATTACTTTGCACACATTATTTATGAACACAGATTACTCTAAACTGTCGCGAACATACTCCCGCCGCAGCTCTTGTAGCTGTAGAACTCTAGCTTTCGCGATTGTCGTCCGTTGATGATCCTACACGAAGTATCGCTAGCTTCTTCGTCGGTCGGCGCAAGGTACCTTTCGTTGTACGCACGTCGACAGCTCGTACCTCGCCGTCCGGTCCCGGATATGTCGTTACGACGACGCCTCTTGGCCACGAGTCCCGCGGCAGCGTTCCATCCGCGATCAAAACGAGGTCGCCGATAGCGATGTTACCACGCGCACGCGGCTCCCGCCGGTGTTGTAATTCCGGTAGGTATTCGCGAACCCAGCGACCCCAGAACTTATCCGCTAGTTGCTGGCTGAAACGCCATTCTTTGCGGCCGGCGGTGTCTTGTTCAGTGAAAACACCAGGCAGCGGGACTCTAGACGGACCTCCGAGCAGAAAATGATTCGGAGTGAGGGCCGGTTCGTCTTCGGCGGCGGTCGATACGTGTGTGAGTGGTCGACTGTTGATTGTATGCTCCGCCTCTGCCAGTAGCGTAGCTAACACCTCTTCCTTGAAGTGTAGTGTGGTTTTGACGCTCCGCACTAATCTTTCCCACGCCCCACCCATAAACGGTGCGCTGGGAGGTATATAACGCCATTTAATTAAACGGCGCGACGCTTCCTCCTCTGTAACCTCGTGTGCTGCCCTCTGTAGTTCTTGATCGGCTCCTCGTAGATTTGTTCCTTGGTCGGACCAGAGTTCGGTCGGGCAGCCTCGCCGCGCGATAAACCTTCTTAACGCCATGATCGCAGAGTCTGTATTGAGACTGCCTGCGATCTCTAAATGTATCGCGCGGGTGGTGAGACACGTAAACAGTGCTACATAGCGCTTTTGTTGCGATCGTCCGACTGTAACTTGCATCGGTCCGAAATAGTCGAGTCCCGTATAAGTGAACGCCCTCTGGTGGTGCGCTACTCTGTTACGCGGGTGATTGCCGGTCGACGGTAGCGCCGGCTTAGCTCTCCGGATGCGGCACGTTTGACAACGTTTTAGTTGTGTGCGTACAGCGTTGCGTAGCTTCAATATCCAATACTGTTGTCGCACTTCGTTCGTCGTCGCTTCAAAGCCGCTGTGATGTAAATTCGCATGAACCCACAGGATAAATAAACGGGTCCACGGATGATTCCCGTCTAAGATAGGTGGTTCCCGCTGTGAATCCGTAATGTCGATCGCCGCCGCCACTCTCGATTTCAGTCGTACGACACCTTCGTCGTCTATAATAACAGCGTATTGAATTAATCGGCTGTTAGTTGATAACGCCGATCCTCTTCGCAGCGCGGCGAGATCTTCCGGGAATACCTCTTCTTGTTGTGCGCGTACCCATAGAGTCTTCGCTCGATGTAGATAGGTAGCGTCAATTTTGACTATATTTTCGCGAGTTGTGGCTCGCGTGAACGTAATTCCTTTATTTCGATTCGTTTTATGTTTTACGTTCCATGCGGGGTCTTTTTCGTGTATCGCCTTGTTGCGTTTCCTCACTATCGCGCACGTAATTTTCTTCGCTCGTACAATAGCAATGAATTGTAAAACTCGTGCTGTAGTTCGTATAAGACGCATCCAATTGGAAAATCGTGATACGTCCGGCAGACCCTCTGTTAAGCGAGTAACGCTTCTTATTAAGTGCACACGTTCTTCCTCATTGCCGTGTGTTTGTGAGGCGGCGCTGTCCTCTGTCGGCCATTCCTCCTCTGCTCGATATAGAAAATCGGGCCCTCGATACCACCGATGTGTATCGGCGAATTGCATCTCGCGCTCTTGTCAGCCCTGGATAGCAACGCGGTATCGAAATGTGTTGTAATAATCGCGCTTGTGCGATCCATTTTACCCACGCTGCGGCGTGCGCTGTTTCGAGCTTCGTATCCCAAGATATTCCTGAGCGCCACGTGTCTTGCATGATCCTCTTGGCTTGTATCGTGACCGGTGTAGCGACACCGAGAGGGTCGTATATGGACATCACCGTTCGTAATGCTTCTCTCTTAGTCGGCGTTCTATTACCGTTCCATATGTCTAACGGTACTTTACTTAAGTTCATATTGAACGTTAGCGTATCAGTTTCGGTTAACCACACCATTCCGAGAATTTTTTCACGATTTAGATGCACGACGTTTTTCTTATCTCCAGTCATAAATTTCGCGCGAACTTCGTTTGAATTAGAGGCCCATCGTTGTAAGTGAAAGTTGCCTCGTTGATGTATGTAGGCGACTTGCTCAGATATCTCTATTGCTTTGTCGACTGTATCGAAACTGCATAGGTAGTCGTCGACATAGTGATTTTTCACTATAGCTGTAGTCGCCTCGGGATGTGTCATCTCAAAGTCCGCAGCGTTTTTATTTTTAATATATATCGCAGTGCACGGTGATGATGTCGCTCCGAATATAACGCTTTTCATTCTATATTCGAGGGGCGCGCCTTGTCGTCGATCATCGCGCCATAGGAAGCGTTGCATATCGCGGTCTTCTTCTATTATTTTCACACGCATGAACATGTCTTGTATGTCCGCTGTAACCGCGATCGAATGCTGCCTGAATCGCATTAATACACCGGGTAGAGATTGCAGTAGATCCGGACCGGATAATAGCATGTCGTTCAGGCTAATTCCTCTGGTTTTCGCTGCCGCGTCGTGT
>MU158733.1:494108-587104 GCA_015888305.1 Antheraea pernyi | reverse complement strand
TGATCTTTTCGTCCTGGTTCAGCTATTTATCCGGCTCGAAGGACCATAAATATGAGCCACCTTCGATTGACTCACAACTATAGCGATGGCTTGATGAGATCGAAGTTGAAGTTGAAGAATGTTCAGGTTTTCTTGCAATAAAAGACTTGTTGCTAGTAGAGCAGCGAAGGATGTGCTCGCGTTGCCGACTCGTACAAAACAGGATAACTATACCGCCCGCGCCGGTTTTTGAGGTCGCTCTCAGGCACGATTTCGAGACAAAGCACCGCTTACGCACGCTGGCGGTGCCCCGCCCATCAAAGCGCTCATTGCGTCCTAACTCACTATACAGGCGGGGCGGTATGGCGATGAGTCATCCTTCGCTTTCTATTTATTTGTTTACAAAAACATTACATTTGTACTTACAACTAACAAGTTATACTATTTTAAACTATTAAACTATACTATAAATCTATGCACTCTATAAATCTACCTAATACAATATTAAATCTATTATGAATTACTTTGCACACATTATTTATGAACACAGATTACTCTAAACTGTCGCGAACAGCAATTGAACGAAACTTACACGAGATCTTAAAATAACATACCAGAGTAGCCATTCCTAATATTAATTTATTCTATAAAAGTTATAGCCGAGAAGATATTTCTAATATAAGTGTAATATTTAACAACACTAAAAATTGACATTGTTTTGAACTTACAGATGGAGAAGGTGGTGGTCTCATGCAATTAGATGAAGTGTTTCCCGGGAGTCTAATGAATACACTTGAATTTGACTTTAACGCCACAGCAGCACACCTTGAATCGGCACGACATTTTCCAAGTCAAGTGGAGATGTTCAAACGAAATGCTAGGACAGTAGTACAAGAAATGTCTTCTCTCGGTTCCACTTTGGATCCTACGTTACTTGAACTGTTCAGATCAGAGTTTCATATAAATTTCTTATGGGGAGAAAGGGGGATGCTCACAACGCCAAATCAAAGATTCGCAAGACTAACAGACATATTGACAGCAATGGCGAATAAATTGACCAATCAGCCTATTGAAATAGATGACATGGTATAATTTATTATTCGTATATTAGTAAAGTATGGATTATTCCAAAATTAACAGACCATATTGTAAAACATAGGAGTATAGTTATGTCATTAAAATTTGAGTTCATTCCATGTCCATATAATTATTATTATATTTTTCCTCATTTTTATACTTCTTTTTGTAGATTCTTGTTGCTTACTTTTGAAGTTATACTTCTTTTGGCTCGTTAGGGAAAAATGATGAGTAAACTTTTATTATGCGCGCGCACACCGTCACGAAAAGCCGACACCCTGAAGTTAGCTATAGTCAACATTTTAGTTTTTCAAAAAAAGTTACCAACAACGTAAAGGTAAGGACATTTTGGGGTTAGTGGACGGTATGTATTATTTATTTACATCATAAACTAAAATAAATTTTCACGTTCTTATTTAATGTGTAATAAGTTTATAAATAAATTTATAATAGATTTTTATCTTGTTACGCCAAAGAAGTATAACTTCTAACGTACACACAAGTATACACACTTTTTTTCACTGGCATTCTTTCTTAGTTTTTTTAGGGGCATTTGACGTTCTTTTCTTTTCTGAGCTGAAAAACGCTATTGGCCTGACGTGAAAGGCCTTCTCAGCTTCACTCGACTAGTAAGTTAGATTCTGAAATTCATTTATATTCAGTCAAATTGCATTTCTAGTCCGTATGGAAATTTAAAATTAAAAATGAATACAAATGGTTGTCAAAGTTACTAAAATTTTGATTTGAAAGTATACTTCTGATTTCATACATCGAAATATATATTTTTAAAATGAATAAGATATTTTATATGTAAATCTGTTCATTTAATATATAGTAATTTGTTCAATTCGCAAAACTACTTCAGAAAAATCTGAGTTTCTATGCCGGCAACACACTTACGACTCCCCTGGTGTTGCTAGTGTCTATGGGCGGCGGTGATCACTTACCATCAGGTACGACCCGCCTGTTCGTTTGCTTCCTATAATATATAAAAAAAGCAATAGAGTTTTTAGAAACTCATAACTTCACAAATAAACACCATAAAAAATGTTCGTACTCGCTAGATTTGGAATAAGGTGTAATAGGAACGAATTTCATTACCTCCCTTTTTTCGCTGTCCACTTTACGTAAAATGTACCACGTAACATTCTTCACGGCTATACCATTATTGAGTTAATTTACTTTCTTACTTGGAGTTACTTGTATAGGAAATCATAATATAAACAATGTTGTTCATATGTCAGAATCCCACTATAAACATTAATTTACCAATTGCAAGCGTTACACAAAATACAGGTTAGTGTTGATAATTTGATATTCGTTTCGAACTAAGTTCAGTAGGTATCAACTTGTTATCTTATTTCATGGCTTGTATATAGTTTCCTCAGTTAAAAGTATTACATTCAAATTCTTAATCAATCTCTACAAGCGTCTAACAATTGCTACAAATACTCTATAATGTAAACATTATAGGACAAATGTGCACATTGTACAAAATAACTGTATTATACAACCCTAATTATTTTATGTAATAAATTTAAAATCATATTATTACTACGAAGGCACAAAAGTAGTCTACGTAATTTATCTATACTCGATGCACCGATATGTACCTAATCATTACATTGATATAGACCTTGTATTTGTACCATTATTATTCCTTTGACACACCTTTTGCTAGTACAATCAACATCAGAAATCATTACATGCACATTAGCCGTATATAGGTCGTTTCAATAGATTCTTAGATATAGATATATATAGAGTATTCTTACATAATAGTTATAGACAGCCACTTCAACTGACATGATAAAATATTAGATTTCATAGTACATACTGTAGGCACACTTCGTATTGAATTTCAGAGCAATGACGTTATATTGGAATATAAAATATAAATCGCTATTTTGTTTTTGTAGTTAGTTCTTGGTATTAATTCTATTATAGATTTAATTTATAGTAGTAATTATTTAGGTATGATCTTTGTTAATAAATTTGTAAAACTGAACAAATAAAGCTATCATAAATGTGATTTATTTTATTATTCACTTTAAGTCAACAATACATAAATGCAAACTTATCACAAAAGAACCATCATCTTCTTACCCTTATCCAACCTAAGTAGGGTCGGCACATGTTTTCCTTTTCCACGCTCGCCTATCAGATGTCATCTCAGTCATCACACCTTTTACACACATATCATTTTTCACACAATCCATCCATCCTTTTTCGGTATTCCTCTACTTCTATATCCATCGACCGTTATACTCAAAGCTTTTCTAGTTACATGGTCTTCATCTCTCCTCATAACATGCCCATACCATACTAACCTATTACTCTTTAACTTCTCTGTTACTGGTGCTATTTTCAAACTTCCTCTGATATATTCATTCCTAATCTTATCCATTCTAGTTACACCACACATCCACCTTAACATTCGCATCTCTGCCACATGTAGTTTTCTCTCATCCGTCTCTCTAGTCGCCCAGCACTCAGATGCGTACAACATTACTGGTCTTATAATAGTTTTATACACCTTCTCTTTGAGTTTCAAGGGCATTCGTGGGTCACAAGCGACACCAGACATCTTTCGCCATTTCATCCACCCTGCATTTATCCTATTCCTCACGTCCTTGTCTATGCAACCATCGTTTTGGATCAGAGAACCGAGATACCGGAAATCAGAGCAGGTTAGTAAGGATATACCATTTAAAGCTATAGGAGAAAAGCTGGATGGACCACCGAAGTCGCAAAACAAATGTTCAGTTTTTAGTCTACTGATTTTCAAACCAACATTCTCCAGTTTTTCTCGCCATTTTACCAGCCTACTCTGGTCCTCGGTAGCATCTTAGCCGACAAGAACAATATCATCAGCAAACAGCATACACCAGGATGTCTCCTCCATAAAAGAACCATTAACAAATAACTGTCTGAATTCAATCTAGTGCGGATATGTATCTACAATGTACTTTTAATAATAACAAAGTAAATCAACTTTCATTATTAAACGTAAAAAGAACGTGATTGAAATGAAAGAATATTTTCTTTTATTTTTAAACTTATTGTAGAGTGAATAAAAACGGACAAAAATTCGTTACAGCTATAGGTATAAGCAGGCACGTATACAGAGGGGGGATAGTTGGGACTTATCTCCCCCCACTGAAAACTGACGTTACATAAAATAAACGAGATCGTAACCATGGTTTGATATGGTTGTTTCAATGTTTATCCCCCCCGAATCAAAAGTTTAGATACGTCCCTGGGTATAAAGTTTGGTTTAAATGAAACAAATAGTTCTTACATAGATTTTATTACCATAATTTGAAAGGTACAAAACATACATCTATTGATAAATGTTTTTCGTTCTTAAACATGTATATCTATCACTCGCAAATAATATTTACATGATCAAAGGAACCCGTTAAACAATGCACTAATAAGTGACCAGATTATTTCATCTATTGTGAATGGCAATGGACCTTGATTCTATGATAGAGCTCGTAAGATTGTTTATATGTTTGAAAAACTATAAATTGTTTTTGAAAAAAAAAGTATAAAACAGTATTAAGTCAAGCGTATTTAAATCTAAGAAAATTTCGTCATAGTATGTTAGGTAGTCTTTACCTAAATATAGAAACACTAGTATTAAATTTAAAAAAAACCTATCTCCAACACCATAAACTTACACTTATATCTATTTACCATATGTAGAGTAATTATTAAAGAAGACTGAATATTACAAAGGTGAAATCATGAAAACTGAAGAAAAAAAACTTAACAACTGTTAATGAATATCGGCTAATTTTATTAAAACTTCGTCGGTGGAATCAACCTGAAAAAAAATCAAAAGTAAAATAAAACAAAAACAATTAAAAAAAACATTATAAATGGTATAATAAAACCTAATAAATTTGTGTAATTTGGACCCAAGAATGTCTGAAAAACGACGTGATTGAAATAGAACAGAGTTATGATAAATACATTAGTAGTTACTTATAAACTAAACATAGGTTCAGTATTATATCCTATACGATATGATTAATGTAATTAGCACTTTTCTGTAGATTTTAGATCTTAAAATGTATGTAGATGTTAATGTTCCATTTAAAAAGAATCTAATTTTTATTGTTAGGCCATTATATGCTTAATTACCTTTCATATTTAATATGTTTACTTCTCTATCAGAAATTTAATTTCTCTAAGATTTCAGTCTGAAACATTATATTGGCTATTTACATTCAATTACTATTGTATTGATGGTATTTAATTACATAAAAATTAGTGCACTTGCTTCCATCAGGTTCTGACAAATACAGTTATTCAGAAAATCAAAAGGCAATCTCATTGCCCGGCAATAATTTCAACTGTCACACACGCTCTACAGTTACATCTTGGAAATATTAAACTTACAATTTTCGTAAAAACGATTACCTAACGTTTCGTATGATATTTAAAAATAACATAAATACATTTCAATTTTAATCACAATGTCCTAAAATAAATATCTTAAGGTCTAGTGCAAACACCAAGAGAATTAAACACGTTTACAAATCTTAGATATTCGGTTAAGATGTTTCCTTCCTATTTTAATAATAACTGTGTCAAAATGGTTACGGAGCCCGCCTGAATTACACTTTATAGTACAATCGCGGGCTTATATTCTCGAATTTATTCATCGTTGATTAGTGCTTGTATTTTATCCCATGAAATACGTATTTTAATTCAGCTGAACCAGAAACTGTCCGCGATTTCGTTGGCTTTAAAATATAGCCTATGTAACTCAGGGAAAAAGTGGTAGAAAGTACTTACACTAATAGTAGTGTAAGTATTTTCAGAATCGAATCAGTAGTAATAGACTACCTCTTATAAAGTTAACTTCATACGCATTAAATACAAAACTTAATATCAATAGAGTATAGCCTCGTAAAATCACTCGCAGAGACGGTAAATATCTACATGTGACAAAAATATTTCAGTAGTTCCATAGTTTTATTCCGACAAAGATACAAACATTTATAAACTTTATAAGAATAGTTATCGACTAAAATAGCACGTGACGCGTATTTTCGGCATATTCGAATGCTTTTTAAACTGAAAAAAGATTATACTCAAAACAAGATAATCAAAAAAATGTCATATTATCTTATCTAGTTATCTGTAATATATACTAATATATTACAGGACATTCGTCTCCACAATAAAACAGAATAAAAGAATGTAACTTCTATCTGTACCATTAAAAATATTGGATTAAGTAATCTTGAAATAAGTAAAACTACAAATACATGATATTACATTATTTCTATCGTTTTATAATACTATTATTTTTGAACTCCCAATGAGAAATAGATTTATAAATAAAATGTATAACGACGTAGAAATCTTTCAAGTGAAGTACGGGAGTCATTCAAGCGGTTATCATTGTTATAATGATGATATACAAAGAGCAAACGGGGCATCACTTCTAATGCTTATTAAACCATGTGTATACTTTTCTTCATAATTATTTAAATTGATTAGTTAAAATATACTGACTACCGACAGATAGTACACCACACCACAAGCACTGTCTCGTATCTAAGTATATCAATAAAGCACAAATACAGAGATACCGAGTGCAGAAAAGTCGATTAAAAACGTACAACAACTTAAGAATATAATTTTCAAGAATGAATAACATAAATGAAAAGTTATGTTTGATAGCTTCTTATCTTAAAGATAAGAGCGATTGTTGTTAAAAATAATTATAAAACAATATTTATTCTTCTGAAGTATTCGTCTCGTGAAGCATCTTCCACGATTAATGTTATTGCATCGACTTACCAATTGTCCTACAATGGACGTAGCAATTGCGATTCTATGAATATCTTTGCTTTGACGCTTTTGCAATTATGTTCAACATTTAATTTATAAGGAATAAATTTTATTTATTTACTTTTATAAAATTGAAAATTATCATGCGACGTCAAAAAGTTCTCGCAGCTAGTTATATTTTCAAATAACAAAATCTTTACGTTACGTATACATTCTTGCTTTTTACTTTACTGAGATATTCAGCTGAAGTACAGGAAGGTTTCTGAATTAGTACAATCATTTTAGAAGAGGTGTGTGTGAGTTATTTCATTATTACGAGTATCGTTTTTTTTTTCTCAAACTAACTACGCTATGGACCTAAGAAGGCTTAACAGCTTCTCCGGACTGCATTACGAATATTGTGTTATTTCATTTTGAAAGTAAAAACGTAAAGGACCTCTTGACCAAACTACTAACATCATATTATAGAATATGACCCACGTTCGTGGGACCAACGTGCGTCAAAATTATCCATCATGAAATGTATTTAAAACCTATCTTTCATTGGTTACTAATTTGTTTAATGAGAAGTAAAGATAACGATATAATAAATTATGTAATAAAAACACTACTGCCTGATACTTTGATAAGAACAATTTATCTAAACAATAACATTATGTGACAAATACCAGAGTTGACATGTTTTTATCAATGATTTGTGTTTTATTTTATTTCAATTACGATCAGAACGATTGGCCAATACGTTCAATGACACATTAGTTAATATTATAACCAAGTATTAAACTTTGTTACATTGTCAATTTGATGGAAAGGGATCAATATAGATTTGATATTAATATGCAAAGCTGTTGCTAACATAGTCATAGATTAAGAATCATGGGTCTCTATAATCGCCTATAATTAGCAGTGGCCTATTATAGTTGACGCCTCTAGCACAATATAAATATAAGACAGTAAGGAAACTACGCTAGAAAACGGCACCCTCAGACAAAAATGCGCATCGACGAGAGGTTTTAAAAGGTACTCAATAGACCTTCGATCAACGATAACTAGATAAAGGGTCACGTACAAAATCGAAGCTAAATCCTGTCCGCATAAATATATACTTATGTGTAGTTATTTGTTTACTAAAGGAAAAAAAAAATTAAAACAGTTTTAAGTTCAACCTAATTACAACCATGACACCTAGTAATAAAGACACGAATGTTCAAAATATTATCTAATACTTACTATAAAACGAGCAAAGCAATAAATTATTCCCGTCACAAATGAAAAGACACATAATCAACATTTAGCAATGAATAAAGTACTTTTTCGCGTTATTCTGCGTGTTTGTGCGTAGTTGGCGAGCCTCGACCAAACATTTGTACCACAGATTTAAAATCGGAAATTTTGTTCAAAATGTAATATTATTTGTTAGTTTAAAGCTTAAAATATAACTTATTCAACATGTATTTAGGGAAAGTAAGATACTCCGGCCGTTAAATTGCTTTTTCGGGTATTATTTTTGCATCTTTTGAATACACTGCGGCATTGTGAAACGTGCTTACATTGGCTGTGTTTCAAACAAACTAAACGAAAAAAAGCTCACATTTCAAGTGAGCTGTTATTTACCTAGACGTATTTTTCGCGCCGACCCGATATCTAGTTATTGTTGATCGAAACAATGGCCAGACCCGCGACATCCGCTTATGGGTTCCCGTCGATGCGCATGTTTGTGTGGGTGTGTCGGTACGAGCATTTGTAGGTATTTTCCGTACTGTCTCTTATACTGTGCCTCCAGGCTGCCTCGGGGCTTATTTGTCGGAATAAAATTTCCGAAATAGAAAATTTTAAATCAGAGATGCTGGGCTATCGTTTGTGGTGTCAGTGTCACGATCCTGCTACAACGGAAGTTATATATATACCGCGCGAATGGTTATTCGCTAGCAACATTTATACAGGACACTAATTAGTTGTTTCTGGTTCTAAATCAATAAAAAATAGGTGCTTAATATTTGACCCAATTATTTAGAGAAACACAAAAATTATATTGAATCCATTACGCGGCTTTGTTAAAGAACACACTATGACGGTGTACTTGACCGTCGGATCGTGTGAAGTGTGAAAGAACAAACAACAAAGGATTATTTTTAGAGATGTGCTGATTATGACTTAGGCCGAGTAACCAGATCTTTATAAAAAAATATTGTTGTGTAAAGATATTACTGTTATTCTTCATTAAAGTGAAAGAGCTCGATTAAAAATTAAACATCGAATAAAAAATACTCGTGTATGGATGAAGCAGTTCATGTTTAGGATTTTTCGACATATTTTTTTTTACTGTGCATCATGTACAAGTAATCTTATGTCAATATTACTTAGTTTATTAATAAAACAAAGAAATAATTATAAATGTTTAGTTAAGATACTTTTATTGATAAATGTCATAAATACCTCTTCTTTACAAGCAAGTGATTTTAGAAAGTAATTATCAAAGAAAGGCTGCTTTGCTTAACGTTTCATAATGTGTTCCCCTTCAAAATGTTTATATTGAGGAATACATAAAGAGTAAGAAGCCGGATACTCGGCGCCCTTTTACTTTAGTCGCCACAACTTTTCACAACTTCTTTTAAACAAAATTTCGAAATAAAAAAAGGGGTTCGTGTCGGTATTATTATCCAAAGTCCCCCGTTCCAGGTTACGGCACCGGTCATTGCACCTACGTTTATTTCGTTTATATCCATATTTTGGGAAGTAAAGAACAAACTTTAACTACGGTTCTCTTTGTTGTTTATTAATATTTGTTTTGATATTATTATTTTATACGTTAAATGTGACCATGAAGTATTATATCATAGAGTACAGCTTATATACCAATAATATATATATTAAAAATTACTTGTATTTCTACCATGACCGTGTTCTTAACAATTTAAATGTGATATTAAAAAAGAGCATCAATCAATATAATTTTGTAATAATAATGGTTTTAAATTAGACTTCTCATTCAAATATATTGCTTAGTAAAATTCAACACTGATTGACAGAAAACACACAGCTTAAACTGGTGAATCTAGGTATATTCCTTGTATATTTTGCCTGACAGTATACCCCATCCTTCTGATTTTAAATCTTTGCTGTTATATGTGTTTTCTTCCTTTGTCTATACTTTGGCCAATTTTATAATTAGTAACAAAATTAAACTTTAACATTAATTATTATGTAAATTTATATTTATTTATTTAAGCATGATTATGTATATTGTATTTGTCCTCGGATATATTACACTGGCCTAATCTGGAAGAGTAAAATAATACAATTAATATTTAATACTACCTATAAAGTGACTCTCCCATGACTAACTTGACACTGCAGAATTCGTATCTACCAGAGCCAACAATATATAAATGTTGAAGTTGAAGTACCAAATTTTGCATAGAAGTGACGGCGCTTCTATATACCTCTTATTTTTATTCTTCTATATACACGAATACGGATTCGTAGCTTCAGTGAGTGCTAACGGATTTATGAAAATTCATTTACAAAGAGGATTGTAAAATATTATTTATAATATTTATTATACTATAATAATTTCACAGTTGAGAACAGTGAGAAGGTACCAGACATTGTTATGTTAAATTCCGCTTGGCACACTGTTAGTCTATACTAATACTATAAAAAGTAAACTTTATAAGAGTTCTGAATGCTACTGAAATTTTATTCTCCACCTTTTTTTTAACCTTAAATGTTAGGAAGTTACACTACCTATAAATACGAGTGTAGACGGTTCTATTCTAATCAATACGTTGTAATTAACGCATAAGAAGTTGCGATCGGTCGCTAGTAGATATAAAAAAACGAGTGTGCTTTAAACCACACGGCTGAAGTAAAACTTCTTTAAGTCATATATATGTACAATACATACATTTTTCACAAATATTTAATTTTATTATGGGTTTTACTAACTATGGGATATCTTCACCAACTTATATAACTATATCCCTCTCAAGTTCCGTTCGCCTCGCCCGATCACACGTTTTTGTAACGCTCTCGTCACGCAATCACCAAGACATCCGTACGTAAAGAAGTTTCACTTCAATAAAAATACTTCCGTAGGCTTTTAGCGGATTTTATTACTTCTTCTACATACTATCACTATGTTAATATTTCGTATAATAGAGTCGTATTATAACCACATGTATAATGCGTGAAATACGTTATATTTAAACGAAAACTAAAAGTATCAAGTTTACGCTTTTTATTGTTTTACAATCGTTACGTTTTTTAACGATTTTGTCAAAAGAAGTTACTGTCTCATTGTTTTTAAATAGATTTTGTATTGGTGTTCACTTGTTTTTGCCGCTCCCACCTTGTTTAGGTTTATCCCGAGTCTCCTTGAGCTGTCGTTCCTCAAACTCTTTTCTAGATTGATTAATGATGTCCTCCTCCGAAGAACCCGACAGACGAGCACATTCTGGCAGCTCGGACTCGGGCAGGAAAGGTGTCTCAGTACCAGTGGTACCAATATGGAGGACATTCCGTTTCAAATCGATGTTACACTGTCAAAAAAGTTTTAATGACAGAATAACGTTGAAACTACGCGCTGATAATTCTAAAGCAAAAGCTGTTTAATATGGATATCATTGAAAAGACAACTTCAGGATGTACATTAAATAAATGTTTCTATTTTTCATAGATTATCTATGTACAGATAACAATAAATAATTTTGATTTATTACATTTTTTTTATCATAGTAGGCACACGGACAGGTGGTTCACCTGATGTTAAGTGATCACCACCGTCCATAGACACTTGCAAGACCAGGGGAGTCGCAAGGGGAGTTGCCAACCTGTATTGAGAGAGGGGGAGTAAAGGAAGGGGAAGAGGAGGGAAGGTGGGCCTCCGGCGCTCTCACTGACCGAACGAAACGCAATAATGCAAGCACTGTTACTTCACGTCGGTTTTCTGTGTGTACTGTGTGTAGGTGGTACTACCCCGGTCGAGCGAACCCATTCATGCTGAAACCAGTAATAGCTTCAGCGTAGCTCTACCACCTTAAAATTGACAGTAACACTTACAACAACTTTAACAAGCAAGTTCAATCTACATTGTAATATGATCTTAAATACTTTATTACATAGGTATATGTCAAATTTTATAAGGTAATCATTTGGAACAATTGTGTACACTATTTATCCTAAAGCAACAAGATAAACATATTAAGATGTTGTGTAATTCTATTTACTTACGATTACTATTTACTTTACTCGTAATATATTATTTATTTAAAATAAAAATCCAATTTACAATTAAGAAAAGTAATTATTAAATTACTTTCATAATTATATCCTTTCTTACCTTCATTATATTCTACATAAATCTAGTAATAAATTAGCCCATTGATTTAATAATGACCTAAAGACTTTAATACCTAATGCTACTTTTTTTTTTTACAATCGGCATATTTGAATATATCGCCTTCTCTTTTCTTCTAACGGATCGGGATGCGATTCTTTTAAATAACAAGCCTAACAGACGACGCAGAATATTGCCATTTGTATTTGTAATTAAAAATAGAAAATGAGTATGTAAATTTCCTCAGGTGTAACATATTTAGTAATCGAATGTGATCATGTTGGTATAACCGAGTCCATAAGGCGTTTAGCGTTTCAGTTTTTATCTACGAATCTTAATACCTGATGTCTTTTAAGCATATCGAGTCCCAGCAGCATATCCATTGGCTGTTCAGCAAGCACGGAGAATGATGTGGTGAGGAAATCTTTTTCTATTCTCATCTGCACCATGTGAATGCGGCCTATGATTCTTTGCACACCAACACCTTTTGCTATTCCCGCCCATCTGTGTTGACATAAAAACGTACAATACCGCTACAGATTATAAAACAAAGTCCTCTGTCACACCTGTCTGTCTGTTCATGGATTTCATGCGGTTTTCACCAACAAATAGAGTGATTTATGAGGAAGTTTTAGGTATATAGTTTGTCAAGGTTTTTTTTTTATTATCAAGGCGGGATAACGTCCACCGGGCCGGCTAATTATAAATAAAATCTAAATAACAAAATATAAAAACAAAATAACCCTTACACTTCTCAAATGAACATCAACACGGCAATGCAAAACGTACCATACATGAATAGTTTTACATATGGATAAAAGTGAACATAAGTGCCATCAACTTAATGTTGAATGAATTGAATGAAGAATGAATTTACATAATTATTCTTAAGCATATAGATGACCACAGAAACTTACACATTGGTTACAAAACCTATGCCACTATGCGGCTCATAAACCAAAATAATTTAGACCACAGCATTCTGTAGTTAGTGGAAACATTACCTCTACTTTGATGCCTATAAATCACGATTCGTCAAAAGTTGAGTATATTTTAATAAACACTTGTAAAAAATAATATTTAAAAGTAAATCGATGTATTCCGAGGAAGATATTTGAATATATATGCAGAAATTCAGGACAAATACTTTAACTTCTTTTTTGAATACATGTATAAAAAATTATTAAAATTTGTGAAGCAACGACAAAATGTACAAACTTATGGACAGAATTCTGTGTTTATTAATAATGTATAATCATTACATATTATAAAACAAATTTCTCTGCCATGTATGTCTGTCTGTTCGCAATAAACTAAAAAACTACTGAACGGATTTTCTTGCGATTTTCACCAGTAGATACTGTGATTAATGAGGAAGGTTTGGGTATATCATTTGTCAAAGTTCTTTTTATCATCAGGACGGTATAACGTCCGCCGGGCCCGTTTGGTATACTATATAACGGTCTTTTTAGAAACCCAACAGACCCAATTTCATAAAACATTGAAATGTTAAATTTAATAATTAAGAACCCATATAAAACGACAGTTTAAAAATTTACCAAGAACAAGTACGTAACGTAGGTCGATTTCGTTGTTGTTGTTTGAAAACCTTTGTTAAGTTTAGAAACTTTGAACAATACGTTTGCCAACTTTTAAACTTGTACGACTTCACTTTTATTACAATTTGAACAAGTTAAAACTGAGTACATTTACATAAAATACATTATATAAAACTGAATCTCTATAATCTACCTTTGAAACTGAACTTTTGTTAGAATTTACACCTATATTGAAGTAGGTAAATCGGTGTTTCTCTCTATGTTAAAAACAGATGCTACTAAACATTTTATAATTTTCAATGTTCACTGAGTTGTATAGTAAATATGTGGCACCTTTATGAATCAATCACTATAGTGTCTCTAATGTTATTAAGAAGGGTTTCATTGAATTGTTACATGTTGTCTTTTTAAGAAATATATTATGTATAACTGTTATTATGTGTAACGCAAAAATACTCTATTTTTTTTTTTATATCATGTCGGCAAATGGACATGTGTGTCAGCTGATGTTAAGAGATCACCACCGTCTATAGACACTTGCAACACCAGGGGAGTCGGAAGTGCGTTGCCAACCTGTATTGGGGGAAAGAGGGAGTAAGAGGAAAGGAAGGTGAGGTGGGCCTCTGGTGCTCTCACTGACCGAATGAAACCCAACAATGCAAGCACTGTTACTTCACATAGGATTTCTGTGTCGGATGGTACTACCCCGGTCGAGCAGACCCAGTCGTGCTGAAATCATTAATAGCTTCAGCGTAGCTCTACCCCCTACAGATTTCTATGCCATAGTCAGGACAGTTTAATAAATTGCTTTGATCAGTTTGATATTTCAGAAGTGAAAAAACCTTTATCACATGTTCATGCATGATGTTAAACGATGGATCATATAACGGGACAAAAGTATGAAGTTAATCCTATACTATAATATAAAAGCATGATGTTTAACTTTATTTTAATAAATTAGTAACAGAGACACAAATTTTTCAATCTTACCATTTTATTTATATCTCGACATTGCTGCCATTATGTTTTTCCGTAGGTTTGTGGATGTTTATAAGCACTTTAAAATAGAGTATCGGATTCTTATTATGTGTCAAATTTATTATTTGTTAATTCTGATTTCAGGTATGTAATCTTTTTTTTTTAATCAATTTAATCCTAAAACATGACAACATTTTAGGAAATTTATGCTATACCAAGCATATACATATATTAAACATTTCTTTTCACTCTTTGTTCCCACATAGTATAATTGCATCACAGTGGAATTGTAACTTGAAGTAAACTACATCAATTATTAGTTTGCACACAAAATATCTTTAACAATTACATAATCATAGATGTTTAACGAAACTTAACACCGGAAATCTAGTACTATATGTATATAAAACATCTATGTAACACTAACCTGGTATCTACAAGGCGCATTATGTTAGTTCTCTCAGCACAAGCTGCTGACATTATAGTTGTTTGTGCTCCCGAGTCTATGAAAGCCTTTACTGGAAATCTAAAAAAAAAAATTCAATTCTTATTTTACTTTGTATCATACATCAAATATCATAATAATACTAATAAACCAATAATTATTCACAGTCAATGATATTATAACTAAAAACTAGATACATTACCTACATGATGATTAGACAAAATAAATAAATGGCATGATAATGCACACATACGTAAAGTAATATTATAACGGCACACTGTCTTAGATAAAATGTGGAAGTAAGATGGCACACTCTCAATATCGGTGACGAAAAAGATATATGATGCATAGATACAAGCAGATTGACAGTGCAGCTGTAAAAAAAGAATAGCTAGCCAAGTTTTAACAAGGTGCTGTCGAAGCACTTTTGACGTATCTACAGCTTTTTAGTTATAATATCATTATTCACAGTATATTCACTTATAAATAAATACTTCAGAATGCTATTAATAGTCCGGTCAATTTAGACATTTGAAGTTACCTAAATTCCCACCAAGCTGAAAATCGGTAAGATTGTTTAAAATATCATTAAAAACAAAATTTGAAAGTTCCCCCATCTTTACCCTGTAAGGAAAAAATTTTAGTCAAAGTCGAAAGGTAAAAAAAATGAGATTTTCGCGATTTTCAGCAGAACGGTAAGTTTTATCATAAAAATACTTCAGACAAAAATTGTAGATCATAAAATTATCTACAAAAAATTTCTTGATACTTTTTTTCTACGAGCCATCGTTTTTGAACTTACCGTTTTGATGAAAATCGCGAAAAACTCATTTTTTTTACCTTTGACATTGAATAAAAATTTTTCCTTACAGGGGAAAGATGGGGAACTTTCAAATTTTATTTTTAACGATATTTTAAACAATCTTACCGATTTTCAGCTTGGTGGGAATTTATGTAACTTTACTCTTATTTTTTGGTCTAATTTGACCGGACTATAAATCTTCTATACATCTGGCACATTGAGATTGATTAAAACTTGATAATTGATCAATTGACACAATCAAAATTAGTAGTAATATGTTCCAATAGGTAATTTTCATATCAATTTTTGTATAAATACTTTTATACAAATTTATATTGAAAATTTTATTTTACTTCATCCTTTCAATGTACAAACTCTTTAGAAAACACGTTATATATGACTTTTAACATAACTTGGTCAATTTACTCCAATTACTACATGCACCTATCTAGCACTTACTACTCCTCTCATTTAATATCTAGCAAATTAATAAAAGGATGTCATTGTATCTTAGACACTGCAACCACAATTTACATTTGCTTTTGAAGATTCATTTTATGGACCCAGTGAATTAAAGTTACCCCTCGGTACTACATACCTCTATCTAATCCATATAACTATAATGTGTAAACATATTTCTTAAATCTGGGCCTTTCAAATCATTTCAGTATAATTGCCAAAAGGTAAAAGTTAAATATGTACTTGTGGCAGTCACAGAAACATTGGTTTTACTTTATACAACGTAACTTACCTAACTTATTGTATAGTTTAAATTTTAAAACATTTCCAAAATTTAAACCCTATAGAGCAAGTATGAAATTGATTATATTATCATCACAAACATACCCATTGACATGGCAATTTATGTATAACATGATTACAGTTCCAAAGGTTTCAGGATTATGTTCCATAGCTGCTTCCATATTAGCCTCAATGTTCTTCTGTCTTATTTCCTCTGCAATCATTCGTTGTGCCTCAGTATCAAAGGGATCCGAGTTCATCATTCTAAAACCAAAATTAAATTATAATTTATATTGAAAAGTTTATCACGCAGTGCAATGCAGAATCAGTTACATTATAGATTATTTTGCTTACCTTATTCTTTGCTGTTGACGCTCAGTCCGAGCTTTTATTTGTTCTCGAAGAACAGAAGCAAATGTATCTATTGAAAATATTTATATTAGAATGTATAAAAATAAAACACTTAATTTACTAAGGATAGTAAATCTTAAATAAAGAAGGTAAGGAATAAGATAATTATGTAAGTGGAAGAAACAGTATCAAGTCTCAGAGAATTGACCCATAACTACCCCCAAAACTCAAGAAAAAAATCTATTAATCCATTATGAGACATATTATTAAGTATGGGTTTAAGTGCTGGCATGCAAAAGAAGAGGATGAAAGAAGATTACATGTTGGAGTGTAACTGCTATAAAATTAAGAATGAGATCCTTTGATAACAAAGGAATTATGAAAATAGCACCAGTGACAGATAAACTGAGGAGTTATAAGTTTGGGCATTACATATGGAGAAATAAAACCAGAGTGTTAAATCAGAAGATAAACAAATGTAGAAATAAAGGAAGACCAAAGATGTGGATAGTGTGGTAAATTATGTATATAGCGGTGTGATTACTAAGTTGCCAGCTAATAGACTAGAGTGGAATGAAAAAAAAACACCAACCCTACTCAATTGTGATAAAGGTAATAAACATGACAACTGAACTTCTATATTATACACTCACCAAGATTACCACTGACTAATGCTTCAGCTAATCTGGGATTGTTTTGCTTAAGCAAAGCAAGCTGGTCTGGATTGGCGAGGAACATTTCCCTAATTATACGAGGATCCTCTTCTACTGGTGGTGGAGTTCTTGCTGCCATTGAAGTACCAGCAGTTGGAGGTACAGAGATATCACTGAAGTCAAGCTCTGGTAGAATATTAGCAGCTAAACAAAAAAAAATTAAACAATTTTATATTTTTATCAAATGCAAATTTTGTAAAACAAAATGTCATTTTCTTTTTTGACAAGCCATGACTTTGTAGTGTGTTGAGGTATAATTTAATTTTTAAATTTTCTTGCCAGTAAGCTTTCTGTCAATATCATCCATTGTCATCAATGACAAAGGAATGACACTGCAAATTTAGATCACAATGAGAAAAAAAATGGGTATACGCACCTATATTGCCATAGTTTTCGCGGACCATGTTGAATGGGGTTTCTATGAGCAACAGCATATCTCCGTCTTGGACACCGTGTTCTCTTAGCGGTTTTTTGTTTCCTTCGAGAAGTTTACCATGTAAAGTTAAAGAAAACGGTTTGCCTTTATACCCGCATTCTATTTCACAAAACACCTTAAAATTTTCTAATTCCATATCTTCAGAGACTTCCAACACGTAAATTTCATCATTCACGGTGCTTATGGTAACTTTCATTGTTGAATTTTTAGGATCAACCTATTTTCCGTGATCAACAACAAATACAAAATGCTCAAGTTTTCTGCAGTGTCAGATGTGTAGTTAGAAGATATTGCGCGAATTATTTTTGAAGAATGACCACAGAACTTACTATAACCCTAACGCGGGCAATGACTATCCAAAACATTTTAGTACTGTTATTATTCTTGCGGACAAACGTGAGTAATAACAAACTATACCTAAAAAGTTAAAAGCTAAAAGTCAACGACGAATCAACGTTATATTTAGGCATGGAGTTATAATTATTTTGATATAATTGTATTGCAATGAAATTATTTTTTATCACTATGATTTCTGTAGAGGTCTATTAAAACATATATATATATATATATTATTTTAAATAAGCCGTGCGTCAGATGCTAACGTGAGAAACCTTTTATTTAGTAGATAACAATGAGAAATTCATTCATATCGTACAAAAAAACAATAATAATAGTTATTGAAATATATGTACAAATTGGTATGAAATCGAAAAAAACAAGAAAATTTAAATCATCTGAATCTTAAATATGCTTAAAATTATAAAAAAACGCAAATTAGAAAAAAACTTCCAACAAAATAAATTTAAAAAACCTAAAAAGTACAGTGCTAAGCAATGAGCAAGTGATAGAGCTACGGCCGCATCGAAAAGGATGAAAGAAAGAGAAAGGATTCCTCCATAAGGAAGTTCATGCATGTCGCGTAAGGCACATAATATCTAAGTATCTAAGCGAATTATTCTTGTAAGATTAATAAAAAATACTTTATAATGGAAAACCATATTTTATTGTACTTTTTCAGCTTATAAAACTAAAACTTGATTGTTAGAATTTAGAGTACAATTTAACAATATCACATAACGTATTGATTGCGGATAATGGAGCCTAGTTGGGCATATGATTTTATTTTAAAAACTAAATATAACGAATATGAAATTTGTAATCATTTCATAATGTTCTGTAATAAAAATATATATAGTCCAGAAAATATAAAATACGATTTTTATTCACTATTTACTAACTGCGGTGTTCCTTACGTTATATTATACTTTTTCTTAGCATGAAGTCATATAACCTACACCTAAATAGATTGTTACACTAATCACGTATGTTACACTAATCACGTATAGTGTCGGTGCAGTCAGGAATGGCAATAAATACTTCGTATACTGTCACTATGTATTTGGCCAGAGCTTCGCCTTACAATAACTTTCACATAGGAGTGCGTCCAGATCAGTGACATCTTGCCCTTTATATGCCGAACTCTCACACCGGAATGAATAATGAACAGCGGATAACTTCCACCAATAGCGTTCGAGGTCATTAGTAACACCCCGATAAAGTCAATAGCGCGGTGTCGCAGGTCAATAGTGGTTCCCCGGGTGGCGTTGTAGTCTCGCCTCTCGGGTGTGTCACGGTACCGGACGTAAACGTTAACACTCTGCCATCCTGCAAATGCCGTGTCGCACGGCGGTCACAGTCTATTTCCACATACATCCCTAATCTGAAAAGAATATAATACGAGTAACTTGCTTTATGACACCGATAATACATGACCAAGATGTTTCAGTCAATTCCGATATATCCATTTATCACAATAACAAAGTATTATTCACATAGTACATAGAAACAAAGTATTATTCACATAGTACATAGAAACAAAGTATTATTCACATAGTACATACAAACAAAGTATTATTCACATAGTACATAAGACTATTATTCACATAGTACATAAGACTATTATTCACATAGTACATAAGACTATTATTATAATTCACATAGTGTACATAAGACATATTAATCACACAGTATATGGCAGCAATCACACAGTACATAGAAACAGTAACCACGTAATCATAAATAGTTCAGGTACAGCAAACAGTAACCACTTAGTAATTCATATAGTTCATACCTGCAAAAGATAGTTAACATACCTGCGAAAGATACCCGTGTTAACATACCTGCGAAAGATACCTGTAAAAGAAAACCGTAAATACCTGAAAAAGATTTATTCCTGCATTAGAAACGGCGATACGTAGTAATCACACACAGTACCCACGTAGTAATCACACACAGTACCCACGTAGTAATCACACACAGCAACCATGTAGTAATCACACACAGCAACCACGTAGTAATCACACACAGCAACCACGTAGTAATCACACACAGCAACCACGTAGTAATCACACACAGCAACCACGTAGTAATCACACACAGCAACCACGTAGTAATCACACACAGCAACCACGTAGTAATCACACACAGCAACCACGTAGTAATCACACACAGCAACCACGTAGTAATCACACACAGCAACCACGTAGTAATCACACACAGCAACCACGTAGTAATCACACACAGCAACCACGTAGTAATCACACACAGCAACCACGTAGTAATCACACACAGCAACCACGTAGTAATCACACACAGCAACCACGTAGTAATCACACACAGCAACCACGTAGTAATCACACACAGCAACCACGTAGTAATCACACACAGCAACCACGTAGTAATCACACACAGCAACCACGTAGTAATCACACACAGCAACCACGTAGTAATCACACACAGCAACCACGTAGTAATCACACAGCAACCACGTAGTAATCATATACAAGTTCATCATACCTGCGAAACATAACCGTGAAGGGATGTATACAGCAATACCACAAAGTTCGGCATCCATCAGTGAATCATGACGCCGCTTCGCTCCATAAAAACTTTTCTTTATAACGCGATCTGTAAGCTTCCCGATCAAATGATACCACAAAGTTATTCTTGACACAATCTCGTTCCGTGAGAAAAAAACATCTTTCTTGCGATTTGTAAGTTTCTTCAGATTTTACTGTATTGCAGTTTTTTTCTTCTACCCTTCGAGTTATGGCACGGACATTCAGGTAATCCCGCTTCTGATTTGTTACACTAATCACGTATAGTGTCGGTGCAGTCAGGAATGGCAATAAATACTTCGTATACTGTCACTATGTATTTGGCCAGAGCTTCGCCTTACAATAACTTTCACATAGGAGTGCGTCCAGATCAGTGACATCTTGCCCTTTATATGCCGAACTCTCACACCGGAATGAATAATGAACAGCCGATAACTTCTACCAATAGCGTTCGAGGTCATTAGTAACACCCCGATAAAGTCAATAGCGCGGTGTCGCAGGTCAATAGTGGTTCCCCGGGTGGCGTTGTAGTCTCGCCTCTCGGGTGTGTCACGGTACCGGACGTAGACGTTAACAAGATGCACTATCACGTATAAGAAAGTGATTTACTTGAAGCTGTTAAGACCTTACTAGGTCAATAGCATAGTCAGTTAAAAAAAAATGAGTTTCTTGATAATCGACTTTTGAATTTATCTTGTATATGGTCACGAGTCGATAAAATAAAAATACGTGATAAATAATAGTTATTAAAATAACAATTTGGACGACAACGGTATAGCAGTGATATGCTTGTAACAACACCGTTAAAAATTTACGTTATGTACGTTATTTCAACTTAAATCACATTTTATTTTTAATTTATTAAAATTTTTATAAATACATACACAATATCTAAGGAAACAAAAATCATAATATATTTTTCTTATATTACATATTACGTTTTCATTTCAATCATATAATTATATACAAAAATATCTTAAACATTATCTGTTCAAAAGTAGCGTCATGTTACGTTATTTGTATTTTTATTTTGGTAACGCTATCACGATGTGTATTTTTGTATCTTATAATTTGATATATGTGCAAACGTCGCATAGACTTATTTCAATTATTAAAAAAAACTTTGAGTATAAACGGTAGATAGAAAATTATTGTTATACGTGTCATCTACTACATATTATAAATTTTATGGTTTATCAGGTCTCATTTTCGTTTAACATGGAATAAAAAGAATTTAAGTCTTTATGTAGGTAATCAGCTTACTCATTTCATTGTGAAGAGAAAGCGTAAATTGACACGTGTGCTAATACATAGTACCATTTGGCATTTAGTCCCAAAATAGATGTTTTTCTTTCATGGTCTACGAAAAATGGCAATTTTATTTTTTGTATAATGGAATCGTATATATAAATCTGGTCACACTGTAACTGTGATTTAAAAAATCGCCAAAGAGAAAACTCGCGCAAGATCGCCAGAGATTACTTTTGTAATATTTCTGTGGCTATATTTTCATTTTACATGCATAGCTGCAAGTGTGAGGTGCTCGGTTTTACTTATTTTAAAATTAATGATGTGTTGCATACAGTAAAAGGTGTATTATTTAATATACGTTTGAAAATTGCAGAATTATAAATTTACAATGTGTAATCGAGACATTATGTACGAATGGTGAGTGCAAAACACGTATTTTTTATTGACTTCAATAATGTTCATTTGGCTCAAGTGAACGGACCTTGTATGTTTGTTAATTTTTTATCATGTGTTATTGAACTACTTGTTTTCTATACTGCAGTGAAAGTGTGTAGAAGATATCGTAGTCTATAGAAGATCATTATAATTGATAATTTTAATGTCTTCAGGTGAACTTTCGTGTATGAAAATCAACTTGACACCTTATAATTTGCCAGAAGTAAAGTTTATGTTTTTACATATAAAGAAAATACTGCTAAATACATTATGAGCCTAATGTGTCATTCGAATATTACTTCAAATGTTGATAAATTTTAATATTTTTTTAGAATAAGGAGTGAATCATATGAATTTGAATAAGACCTTCAATGTTTTTGTATTGAAAAATATTGTTATCTATACTAATATTATAAAGAGGTAAGGTTTGTGAGTTTGTGATATTGTAGGGGGTAGTCTCAGGAACTACTAGTCCAATTCTTTCAGTGTTATATAGCTTATTTATCAAGGAAGGTTATAGGCTATATATCATCACAGCTAAGACCAAGAGAAGAAGAGCACCAATGTAGAATGTTTTATAATCGTTTTTTTCCCTCCTGAGAGCTTTCGCTGCGTGTTAGCATTAGCCCCAAGTAACTATTCCATGCAGGCAGAGGCTAGATTTATTTATATTTTCTTTGATACAGTTGTGTCTTTTGATAGAATACATTAAAGAAATTATTGTAAAATATTTTTTGAAATATCTGATTGAGAAGAAGGATGTCAACCTGAATGTCACTGCTGATGGATAGATTAGAAGATTTATGGATAGTAATATTTTTAGTAATATTAATTGCTTATTTTAACAAAAATATTTGTTTGTACAGTTATATACAAATAATAGTCCATTGATTTTATGGCTACTTATTAGCTAATAAAGTACAATGTCAACTCTATATAACTACGCTAAAGATACTGTGTGTTGTATGGTGGTATGGAAAGTTGTCATTAATTAGAGAGAAGAAAAATTTTCTGCTTGTAGAATTCTGTTTGTTCTTCCATATTAGTTGAGTAGTAAGTCTTCTACAGTAGAGTTATTCCGAAGTGTTCTTCGACATCACTTATCTTTTCTCCTGCCTCTATTTTGTGTATATTAATAAAACTTTGAAGTGGAAACTTCTTTAGGAGCATTGAGCATTATTTTTGGCAGGAGGTAAATTTATAATTTCATGACATGCTGTTAGTAAGTGTGACCGGTCTTATTGTGTTTGTATAGAGGCCTGTGTTCATGTAATATGATATTTTGCAGTTAATCATATGTTTGATTGATGAATAGATTTTATAAAAATGTATATAATTATTGCTTGGAGTGTCAATAGATATGAAATCCACACTAATGTTAATAATTGTAACAAACAAATTGTAAAATTTGAATATTCTTATTCACACTATAATTAATTTAAAAGAGAACATCCTTATTTCATTGTTTTGAATTTTCACTTCTGTCGGCAGTCCTCATAACTGCCTCGACTTTTTTTAACCAATACACATATTTGTCATTATTTTAAGTGTAAAATGTGTGTAATCTACATACAGTAGAATAGAGAAATAGAGTAGTATGGAAATAAGGTACACCTACCAAAGTTAAGTTATTTCAATGTTTTAGGGAGTTTGTTATTGAATCCAGTTGTGTTAAATGAAGTTTACACTGTATTACAGTATAGCTTGTAGTCCGGTGAAGCTGTTAAGACCTTGTTTGGTCAATAGCGTAGTAATTTCGAAAAAAAAAACAGTATAGCTTCTTTTTGTTTTTTGTACTGACACATTTTATAAATTATGATAATTAAAAAAAACTTATTTGTTAAAACAGACGAATAAGTTAAAGTTTATATTTTTGTCTAGCTGTATTATTTTTATCATCATATTTAGATTTCTGCAACAATCTTTACCTAGTTCACTCTCTAACCTAACCATTGGTTTGCCTATAAACTTGATAGATAGATAGTAGAGTTGAAACGGATATTCTGTAACTATCCTGTAACCAGCCGATCCAGCTTAAATTTTACATCGGCGAATAACGAATAAGAACCAAATATCCGGCGGGATACCGGATTTGAAATAAATGCGACAGAATTATTAAAGGCACTTTATTTAACATAGAGGGTGATGGTTTTTTTTACAACAGAACAAAAAAATTAATACTCAAACTGCAGTAAGGGCAAATTATGATGAATAAATACCAATTTCTATATGTTAAAAGGCAACAGGTTTTGCTTGTCTTCGTATACAAGGCCAGCTTCCGAAAAAAGTCTTTCTGTATATACACTGAAAGTTTCAGCAGGGAGCTGAAAGGTAAACTCTAGTAGACTTAGTTAAGTTGGGATATTGTTAATCATCACTTTTTATATCAAAATATTTCCATAAAGGTGATCTTTTTTTATCGAAGACATTTTTCTTCCATACCTAACTTTAGATTTATAGAAAAAACGTTAATAAAATTACCACAAACTAAGACAAAATAAGACAACAAGACAAACAAGGAAACGTTTTTTCATAACCTCTTTTGATCGTATTTGTAGTCAATTCAAGAAGACAATAATGCGTTAATGTCACTAATATACGAAAGGGCCAAAAATCACCCTAGTCCACCCAATCACTTAGTGATTCACTTGTGTAACGAGTCGCCACTCCACTATGTTCGGCCGGATATTTGGGTATCCGTTTCATCTCTAATAGATAGATACCTTTTATATAAAGACTAAGTTCTTCCAGTGCAAATTTATATAGACTATTGGTAACAGATTTTTAATTGAAGGGCTGTAGAAACATTATATAATTCCCTACCACCATATTGTGGTATATCAACATTGCATTTTCCTGAAGTGAAACATATTATATGCTTTAAAAGAGATTTAGCTAAGGTAAATACATTTTCGACCTTGAATCAAGGTTTACCATCACTAAACACCTGATTAATAATTAAAGAAAGCAAGTTTCTTTAAGTCGGCATTAATATAAAACAAACCATTACTTTTTCATCTTGAATGCATTATACATAAATCTTTTTAAAGCAGACAATATGTCTACTTTCATTATGCTGGAAGAGTGATGCATTCCTACTTTCTTTATTTAAGTAAAGTTAAGTGGGGTTCCAATGTGAATTATTAATAACTTTACCTATATATATATAGCTCATAATCATGTAAAAGTATATTTGCTTGAATGCTTATCTTTTAATCAAGCTTAAATTGCTTGATGGATCTTTTTGTATTGTAGACTTTTTACCTTGACAAAGTAACTCCACTGTACCTAATGATAAGGCAATGGAACCCCAAAAAAATAGCAATCACTGAGGAGTGTACAATCCATCAGCAGTCACAACTGTTGTTGTGGTTGCCAAGTTTTTTGGCAGCAAGATATACATTGGCTGATCGTAAAATAGGACATAATAAGAAAGAATAATTGTGATGGCTTTGTTGCCATGTGCATAGAGTCACAACATAGTCGGATACAGATCCCTATTATTGTTGGATATACACTGGCACATCCTATAATGTGACATATTTTGTATATATTTTTATATATATTTTGTATATGTTTTTGTATATATATGTGACTAAACATTTGAATACTGTGAGTGTTACATCTGGGCTATGATGGCCACAATAAAGTTTCATAGTTTAAAATGAGTCAATTTTACCTTGGATAGGCTTTTTTTAATAGAATTTAGTATAGTGACCAGGTAACTTGTATTGTTGGAGTAGTATTTGTTGTAGACCTGCTTTGTTTACTTCTTATGTATAATTAGAATTATAAAACACCCACAGAAATTCATTGTTACAGACCATCTCCAAAAATTGGACAGTTTAAAATTTACTCTAATAACAAAAAGGGAAAAGATGTCAGCAGTTGGTCAACTTGTGCCACAAGTGACCCGAAGCCCTCCAAACATGACATACAAATTCAATGGGCCTCACATTGAGGGATCATTTTGTACATCTATAGAGTTCAACTATGACCCCATTATTAGTGTGATATGTGCAATGTATATTGCATTTGGATTTGTTTACACAATATTTGGTAAGGGTTGTTTGGTTTTTAAAGTGTACTTCTTTCTGGAATTAACTTTGGATTTAATTTAATCTATGCTTTGATTTTAGGATATAGATGCTTCAAGGCCAGTATGTTTCTGACTGGTTTTACCTTTGGTTCCGCAGTAGTGTATCTTATATGTTTACAGGAGTATCTAATGCCACCATATGGAAATGTGGGTGAGTAATACAATAATTAATCACCATAGAAATTGCTTGTGTGTTTAGGCAACATTATGTCGCAACTTTAATAAAAAAAAAAAATTAACTCAAAATTTACGTTTTTCGAGTTTTCACCGAAAGTAAATTGACGTTGCGAGAAGAATACGTCCATTTCAACGTTACTTAATCTTCGAAGATAGTTAATAAAGTGAAGTAATATTAAATAAGTCGATGTTTTGATGTAAATGGTTTTAGTTTTTTGGCGGCATTATGACTTTCATTTAGTTCTATGCTAATATTGTAATGCATTATGCTTTGTATTAAACTTATTTTATAATATACCAGCCTCTGCCCGCGATTTCGTTCGCGTGGAATAGTTACTCTTGGCTAATGCTAACACGCAGCGGAAGCTCTCAAGAGGAAAAAAACCCGATTTTGAAATATTCTTCATTGGTTTTCCGCTTCTATTGGTCTTAGCGTGATGATACATAGCCTATAACCTTTCTCGATAAATGAGCTATATAAAACAGAAACAATTTTTCAAATCGGACCAGTACTTCCAGAGATTACCCCCTACAATGTCACAAACTCACAAACTTTATCTCTTTATAATATTAGTATAGAATTATAGATTTTATAAAGAACTGAATCAACTTTTCCCACAAGATAAAATGATCGAATTATTTATTTCTTTCATTAAAGGTGTGATATGTCACTTTCTTTATGTCTAACCTGGATTTCTATATATCTATTACTATTTTAAGAATTATACTACTGTAATAATTTTCGATGACAATTGTATTGAAATTATTAAAAGTCTTTCTATATTATACCTATGTGTATATAAATAAAAATATATCTTACATCGATTTTACTTTTTTTGTGTGGATACTTCTACAACAAAGCAAACACTGTACTGTATTGTTGATCAGCGGATCTTAAAATAATGATATTTGTATGGATAAAACTCACTGATCATGTGACAGGTGAAGATCTACTGATTTCTACTTAATTACACATTTAATTAATGTAATAGTATGTGGTGCTTAAATGCAACAACACATGTTGTACATATGTAACATGTCTGTTATCAAGTAATATGTATTCATATGGGTGTAGCCAAGTAGATGCTACCGAGGTCCAGAGTAGGCTGGTAAAATGATGAGAAAAACTGGAGAATGTTGGTTTGAAAATCAGTAGACTAAAAACTGAACATTTGTTTTGCGACTTCGGTGGTCCATCCAGCTTTTCTCCTATATTGGTATATCCTTACCATCCTGCTCTGATTTCCGGTATCTCGGTTCTCTGATCCAAAACGATGGTTGCATAGGCAAGGACGTGAGGAATAGGATAAATGCAGGGTGAATGAAATAGCGAAAGGTGTCTGGTGTAGCTTGTGACCCACGAATGCCTTTGAAACTCAAAGGGAAGGTGTATAAAACTATTATAAGACCAGTAATGTTGTACGCATCTGAGTGCTGGGCGACGAGAGAGGCGGATGAGAGAAACTACATGTGGCCGAGATGCGAATGTTAAGTTAAGTGTGGTGTAACTAGAATGGATAAGATTAGGAATGAATATATCAGAGGAAGTTTGAAAATAGCACCAGTAACAGAGAAGTTAAGGAGTAATAGGTTAGCATGGTATGGGCATGTTAAGAGGAGAGATGAAGACCATGTAACTAGAAAAGCTTTGAGTATGACGGTCGATGGATATAAGAGTAGAAGAAGACCGAAAAAAGGATGGATGGATTGTGTGAAAAATGATATGTGTGTAAAAGGTGTGATGACTGAGATGACATCTGATAGGCGAGCGTGGAAAAGGAAACCGTGTTGTGCCGACCCTACTTACGTGGGATAAGGTTAAGAAGATGATGATGGGTGTAGCCAAGTAGTGTAGTGGGGACTATCTGCTCCCTCTAGCTAGTTGTGCGTAAATATTTGGTTGGAGTGTTTCTGAACGCAGAGTAAAAATTTTTGAGCAGTGTGACATTTTAAATAATCCGGTCATTTATTCGTTTGTAACTGGTTGCGTACGAGGTCTGTTAAAAAAATATGCGGCTGTTTGAATTGCGCCGCGCGAGTTGTTTTCAGGAGTATCCGTTTGGTATCACTAGATTCGTACAGATCAGCTGATTAAAACGTCGTCGTTGTTTTCCTTGCGTGGATATCTTTATTTGTTGATAAGCTTCACCGTTTTTAGTAAAGAGTGTCATTTTCGTTTGTCGGATTGTAAAATGGACAGCCCGAAGGAGCAACGAGTTGCTGTGAAATTTTGTGTGAAATTCGACATATCTGCAACTGAAACATTTGCCATGCTCAACACGGCTTACGGCGATGTTACCATGACGCGTACTGCATGTTTCAAGTGGCATGAAAGTTTCAAGGGTGGCCGACAGTCGATTGAAGACGATGAGCGTCTTGGACTACGCTCTTCAACATCAACGACCCACACGTTGACAGAATCAACACCCTAGTGTGCGCAACGTCGATACGTCTGACCGTTAGGGAGCATGCCGAAGAGTGTGGGATATCAGTTGGGTCTTCTTACGAAATTGTTACCGAAACATTGAAGATGCTCCGCGTCGCTGCGAAATTTACTGCGAATGACCAAAACTCCAATCGCGCGGTCCGGATTTGTCAGGAATTGCTTGATCGTTCAAATGACAATGTTAATTTCTTATCAAGTCTTCTTCTTGTTCCCAAAACTAAAAAAACCCTCAAAAGAAGAAGATTTGAAACGATTTCGGAGATTAAGGCGAATGTGATGAAGGAGCTGAAGGCCATCACAAATGAAGCGTTCCAGGACTGTTTCAACAAGTCGCAACACTGTTGGGATATGTGTGTGCGTTGGAAAAGAGAGTATTGAGTAAAAGAGAGTAAGTACTGAGAGTAAGGAGAGTTGCTGTAGGTGGTAGAACAATGCTGTAACTATTACTGGTTTCAGCATGAATAGGTCGGCTCGCCCGGGTTAGTACCACCCTCTCACAGAAAACCAACGTGAAGTAACAGTGCTTGCATTGTTCTGTTTCGTTCGGTCAGTGAGAGCGCCGGAGGCCCACCTTCCTTCTCACCTCCCCCTTTCCCTTACCCTCCCCCCTTCCTACATACATGGTGGTCCCCTGGTGTTGCTAGTGTATATGGACGGTGGTGATCACTTAACATCAGGTAACATCAGGACACACATGTTCGTTCGCCTCCTTTGATAAAAAAAAATACTTTGAAGAAGATCCAGACGCGTAACTCCCAAATAAATTGCATTTTTTTTTTACCTCAAGCCGCGTATTTTTTGAACAGACCTCGTATCATCAAACCTATAATGAGACATCTTTGTGTTGGCGACTGGTTTACAAAATACGGGTCACTCCTAAAATCATAAGTTCTTGAGAGCATTTGTGCCACTAGATAGGAGAGTGTGCTGGGTGACTTATGTAGCGATATTGGCAATATGGTTTACGAGCTCTACTGTCTCCAGTCGGCACATGAACACTGTTTTTTTGAAATCACAGTACCGTTCCGCTTAGACTTAGATCTAATAAAAATCCAACCCTTGCGCTTTGTTTTATTACTTTTATTGATTGTATTCGACCAGAAGAAAAGTAGCTTACGTGGATGAGCAACTGCGTTTTGCATAGAGTGGTGATATTACGTGCCATCAGGTCATGAACCCATAAACGGGTTTGTAAGGGGGTATTGAGCCGCACGATCTCTGTCTACACTTTTCTGTAAGCGAAATCGTGAAGTTCAGGTAACAGCCACCCCAGCGCAGTAGTAGCGTGCATTAAACGGAAGGTCAACTGTCTGAAGACTCATTGACTATAAAGGAAAGAATCGAAATACCTAATTCTGGACTGGATATTGCTTAAAAATTTATAGGTACTATTACTTAGTCTTGCCATAAATACTGAAACAAAGAAAAAAAATATTTTCTATTGCAAATAACATTTATTACTTTTACAGTGTGTTAGTTTAATACATAAATATAAAACAATTTAAAATATAAAAAGCTTATTCGAAGTGGTCTCCGTTGGCTGCAATACAGTCCTTTAAACGTTGAGGCCAGTTATCAATAGAAGCACGTACTCTTTTCATGGGGAAATTCTTCACTGCCAATCGTACGAATTGTTATAGGGACTTCGAATTTTCATGGCGTTTAGAGCAAGCCGTACTCTCTAAAACTGACCATAAATCATAATCCAGCGGAGTAAGATCGGGACTAGACGACGGCCAGTTTTCAGCTCTGATGAAGTCAGAACGTTCGTTTCCAACCAAGACTGCGTAGACCGAGCTTCATGACCCGGCGCAGAGTCTTACTGGAAGTACCATTCTTGGTTATTGAACATGGTGTTACTAAGCGGCTTCACTACCTTTTCAAGAAAGGTATCTTAATACACTTGTGCCGATGTTTTGATACCTTTCTCACAAAAGTATGATTCAGTAACTCCTTCATAGCTAATAACCCACCAAACCATCACTGAAGTCGGATAGTGTCCACGTTGCACTCTGTCGACTAATTGCGAAAAATATTTCATCCGTAAACTAATTTTTTCTGTCCTCCCTTGGCGTACCGCTTCAGTAGTTGTTTCGATTTTAACTCCCGATTCTTTTTTAAATTATCAGTTAAGAAATAACCAGTACGTCTCATATAAGCTGCAAGTCCTAAGTCGTCTTTTAAAATACGCGACATGGTTCTAGGTGCTATCTTCATATCCCGAGATAAAATCTTTTGCTTTCGGACAGGATTTCTTCGAATTCTTTCCCTTACTGCTTTGACCGCCTTTTTCGTACGAACACTACGTGGACGGCCAGATCTTTTTCTGTCACAAACAGGAGGTCTCATTGTACCTATTAATAGCCCGGTACACAAACATTTTACTAATACCAAGCGTATGGAGAGTTTTAAATATTACATTTGGCTCCATAGCTAATTTGTGTAATGCAATCACAGCGATTCGGTTCTCTTTATCGCCCCACTCCATTTAAATATCGCAAAATATTGTACAATGTAATGGCGCCAAAATGAGAAAACTCAATGAATAATCATATAAAAATGACAGATTCCAAATTCAAATGTAATATTTTGTTTATTTTTAATTGTAACAGTATTATGGCCAGTCTAAGTATATTTACTATTTATATTCTATTGACCGTATACGGAACCTCTCTTGTGAATGATACATCTCAATATGTTATGGCTCATTATTCTAAGACTTAAGCCCTTGCGTTTGTGATCGGGGTACGTCAAGCTGTAGAATCGAATTGAAGTTCCTGGCGAGGACGGTGTACCAACACCCTAAAGTCTTGACTACGCTCATGTGTACACATAGAAATTTATGATAGAAGTTCAAATACAAAACACACGCACAGCCATATCGTATCTACTTGTAGTAATACACACAAATGTTCTATGTCTCGTTAATTTTAGTATATTTATGTATATGTGAACACTATCTGGAGACGGGTCCTAGAGTCTATTTTAATGTCTATGCTCACATTTACTTGGTATATTGAGAGCAAAAAAACCAAATCATTATTCATTACAGTTCCGTAATGCAACGTATTTTGTTTTTTTTTTTTAATTGTGAAACTGAGGTAAATTTGTATTAACTGCAGTAGTCCGGTGAAGCTGTTAAGACCTTGCTTGGTCAATAGCGTAGTCAGTTTGAAAAAAAAATGTATTAACTGTACTAGTATTTACAAAAGAAGATAAAGGTTCTCTTATAAATGTTATATTTTTGGTACAGGTGTCGCACTCTGTGCTGGTTTATTATTTGGATTGATCACCATGTTAATCCAGTATGTGGGTCTTTTTATGACCGGCTTTCACACTGGTTTGCTGATGGCTATAGCCGGACTTGCTGTCTATGACCATTTCCTGGATAATCGACCTGCAAACGTGAGTATTTTGTGTATATTCTCTTGATATATCTTTTAATTTTTTACGAAATTTTCAATATGAATAGATGTTGTCTCATTTTTTACTCATTAATCTAATCTTTATTGTGTTTCATCTTTATTTTGTTATCAAGTAGACGCCTTATTGTCGTCAAAAACGGTTTAGAATAATGCGTTGCAAAAATGCAGCATACTATATTGCGAGATTACGAGCACGACAATAAAAGATTGAAAATATGTATCTCACTAATTGTTAAAGACGTCATTGTGAGAGAAGGCATGAGCTTTGTCATCACACCACGTAGCCCGGTGAAGCTGTAAAGACCCTGTCGGGTCAATAGCGTAGTCAGTTCGAGAAAAAAAAAAAATCACGCCAGCATGTGTGATATCAATTTCAAACTCCAAATATATAATATTTCTTTAATTTCGTCTTTCCTCAACTAGTGTTAAAAAATGATATCCCTTTTAGGTATCTATCGTATTTGAATATTTAAATGTCTTACGAATAATAACCTCAAATGAACTCTTAAAATATTCAGTTTTCTTATGCCCGGTTTCTGAGGTACTTTAACTGTAGTTTATCCGTTCAATAGCGTTATCGGTTCGATAACATGGCAAATTGCGTTTCTGAACACACAATCATAGGATAAATGTCAGTAAAACTTAACGGGCCAATTGACAGTTTATCTTATGGATAACTTTGTTGAGATAATAACTATTGACAGTTTAACCGAGTACCTCAGAAACCGGGCATTAATGAGCTCTTGTGTTTAAGTATCGCAGTTTATTTTAGGAGCTCCAAACAATTGACCTTATCGTTAACAATTTTGAGGAGGTAAATGATGTCTATAGCTTGACTTATTTCCTACAACGAGAGTAGATTTTTTCGTCTTGTAATAGAAAGGGATAATTAAATTTGAATTTCTCAGAAAGGAATTAGAAATAACGAAAATGATGTTGATACCATAGAGTAGGTTCCATATATCAGAGCTTTACACCAGATGGCTCCGTACGTTTGCGCAATACAATACTCTCAATGTTTTATTGATTGAATTTCGAATGACATTCCTACCACAGTTTCTAAGGCGTTTGAGGTTATATTCACTATGTCGTTGACATGTTCATTGAACTATAACTTTCAGTTAAAGGTGACTTCTAAATGTATAATATTAAATTCGTCTCAGCGGCATATATTTTTATTTGTTGGCGACGAGAATAAGCTGTAGTTTACGCGTAAAAAGGTTGTTATAACCGTTTGATACAGTGGAATCGATTCGTTAAGAAATGCTGTTAAAGTATAATTTATTTAAATCAAGTTCAATGAAACCTAGAGGTGCTTTGAAGGATTTACCTAATCCGACAAAATATTTTGAGACCGTCAGTGTAGAACAGATTGAAAGTAGAATGTAAAGTCAGAATTAAATTAATTGTCCTTTATTTTATTGCATTTCTGACGGAATACATATTATTTATACTGTAAGTGTAGAACCATTGTTAGAAGTCATGATTCATACAGTTTAGTATGTATTTTACGAAAATGCATCCTTTTGAGTTAAATGTTATACAATGAAATAATTATACAGTGAAATATCTGTTTATTTGTGAAACCGTACGATGAATAAATTGTTAGTAATATGTAGATAGCGCGAAAGTGTTTGCGTGCAAAACTACAAGTGTATGAACTAACTACGCGTAGTAAATAATCAGTAAATTGTAGGATATCCGCACGTATCGCTATTGGGATGCGAAACTATTGAATATCTATTATATATACCTAGAGTTACCGTAACAAACTTATGATTGTATAAAAAGGAAATGGGACCTAACATAAGGTGCGGAACACGAGTCTTAAAAAAAAATTAGCAATGAAGTTTTATAGGATAACTTAGTACTGGTGTTATTTACGCTAATTCGATTAATGGGATTTTTATAAATCTGATAGTATAAAAAATTTGTATTAGTGAATGCGGACGAAACTTGTAGGATGATAACAGAATAACTATTATGGTACAATATTGGCGATTTACGGTTCAATTACGGAAGGACAAGAGTAGATAGATACCTATTCTCTTAAATATATATTTAAGAGCGAATAAAAATTCAACGTTATACGTAATATAATAATATATAACGCAACACTCGAACTATATTTATTTTTAACTCTATTATAGATAAACTAAACGAAGCTAAACAGCAGATTTATTACTAGATGTACCACGTTTATATAATTCTTCTTCGAGGAATAAATCTTTGTTTATTTTTTTAATCCAATTCAATGTTATCTGTAAGTATATATAACTCTTTGAAATGAGAAACATTTTTTTGAGCGTATAATGTTTACTCGAACAATAAACGTTATAACGAATGGGAAGTATCCGGAGAAGCGTTCTTACTCTAACAATATATCAGTGGCCTCAATTATATGCTCTGACGCTTTACATACATTGTATTATGCATACAATTATCCAATTCGTACGTACCTTTTTCCTTTATCTCGTATGATTTATTCGGTATTCGGCCTGCAACGATTGAATATTTTGTTTGTAATCGGTATTCGCTTTTGAACAGGCTTCGGAATTTACATCGTGGTTAGAAATATAAGAACATAATATGTTAATTCAAAATATGATCGATATTAATCAATTATTTATTAACTATAGCGAAATAAATATGTTCAAGTGTATTTGAAAGGCATTCTGTTTCGAAGACCACTTAAATACTAGTATTGTTTGTTGTTTATCTGATGAAACAGTACCTAGGCTTATAAAGATGTCGTCTCTATAATTTATTACCTTTACGTTTATTTGATTCGTTTAATTCGTGATAAATAATTTTCTAAGTAACATTTTAACTTTGATAATTATTCTTTTTTTTTCGGTATACAATTTACATTTCCAATATTACTTCAAATGAAAAATTTGCTTCAATTTCATTTTCATTTGCATTCAAATGGCCCTTTCAACACAATTCGGCTGATGTAATATAAAGGTTTTATATAAAAATATAAAACCTGCTAACTCTCTGAGGCGGCAATTTTATTCGATCTACTTACACCACAACCTTTTATCCAACTTTTCACTGAACACTTATTTGGATTCATTACATTCATAAGCAAAACCATAGAAGTTAGCGTCTACCGAATGTTAAAGGATATTTTTGCCCATAAAAACATTTAGTTGCTAAACGGGGTTAGAGTTTCTTATTGGATGGATACATTTTTTCTTATATACTGTTTTTTTTTCTTTTATACTGCAAGTCAGTGTTTGTCAAGTTTTTTTTTATGGTACACGACCCCATTAGTATGTAAAAATAATTCGCGACCCTTCGGTGTTTGTAACCTGTATTGTTTTATGTTATAAATATCAAATCCGTATAAAGATACATTTACTTTGATTGTTTTGGTATACATAAGTTAAAAACACTGCTATTAGTGATGCAATGAAATTGGCAGGGTCAACAGTTTCCGTAATTTTTAAATTTAAAATGGTTCTCAAGTTCTTGTAATTTGTCGTTCCTCTAAATCCAGATGAGTTTTAAATGATGTTACCTTAATTTAAATACGGACAACCTTGCATTTCACAATTTACATTTTTACGGTCGGTTGATTGTCTTGAGTCTGAATGCAATTTAAAAAATAATTTATTTTATGTTTTACTTAACGATACTGCTAAGTTTAATATTTTTCTAAAACGTTTTAAAATTTAGTAAGATGTATTTGTTAAATTGGTATCAAATCGCGGAAATGTATTTCTATACATTCTTAGTACAATAATTGCACTTTATATGGCATTTAGTGCAATTCAATTTATGAAAAATATTAAGCTTACAATCGTTGATATATATAATCGCGATATTCATCAGCAGTTTATTACAAATGACACGGTGTATCCCATACATTTGCAAAGTTGCAAATGACAATAATCGTGAAGAAATAAACTTGTATAAATTGATTTGAATATCTTTGAATGGTCATCAATTTTTAAGTCACACTAGAGGTCAAGTTGAAAAGTCCTCGATACAACCACAATATATTATGGCGACAACATTGGGAACCGTAAACCATTTTGTTTTTCGTTTTTATCTCATCATCATAGGCCTTTTCATCTGTAACAGATGATTTAAGTAGCATTCTGGCGGCACTTTCGTAAATGGCTGACAAGGCCGATCCGGGAACGTATCGCTCGGCCGCAAATTCGGCAAGTATCTACATCTGTACCCCGAAGTGGACGGGGGTAGAAGGCCTGCTCATGACGCCTCTTGCGTTTTTCTTCCAATTGCCGAAATCAGGTCTTGTCGTGCTTTGATTGGCCTTCGTGAATTAGGCGACAGGAATTAGGCGTCCAAAGCTAGCTCCTCCCATTGGCTGCTTGGGATATTGAATGTAGCCATGTCACGTTTAGCGCAATCCTTAAAACGAAGCATAGGACGGCCAACAGACCTCTTAGCATGTGCAACCTCTCCAAGCAGAATTTGTCTTGGCAAACGAGTTCGTTCCATTCGATGCACGTGCCCTAACCAACGCAGTCGTCTCTTTTTGAGAATAGCGGTAATGCTAGGAAGCTGTGCCTTACTCAGGACGGACTCGTTTGTCATACGATCTTTCCACGTTATGCCCAGTATGTTTCGCAGACATCGCAAGTGGTATGTGTTCAGTCGGCGTTCTTGTTTTGCGTATGTTGTCCAGGATTCCGCTCCGTACAAAAGCATACTTAGGATACATGATTGGTAGATAGTTTTTATCTATACATATAATAAGAATGTTAACGTGTCTGTACTTTTTCGATCTTCGTGAAACAAATTGTTGCAGATGTCTAGGAATAAGTAATAGAACATATTTCAATCAATTTTAGATAATGTCTGTCTGTCTATATGTCTGTCTGTTTGTATGAACACGCATCACTGCTAAAATCATAAAGCATATCATCGAGAATAACTTAGTCTTTCTATCATTAAAATCGGTCCACTCTATCAATAGTTATTGTAGTTTTAATGACGACGCGGCGTTAGTACGAGAAAAAAGTAGACAGGTAAATGGACTTAATACATTCAGATGACTTCTTTATTAATCGCTGTTTTTTACATAAATTTCCACGCGGACAAAGTCACGGGTACAGCTAGTGTAAAATAAAATTTTTGAACACTGAAATAACTTATACATACCAATAGTTAATCGACATTATAAAACAACGTTTTTCGTGTCTGTCTGTGTGTTCCCTTAGATTTTAAAATACCCAATATTTACATACAATACTTACCCAATACAGTAGATACATTTATGAAGCTTCTATGACTTTCATGAACTATAATCATCATAGTGCCGAAAAATTGATTCAAACCACATGTCGCCCCAAAAGTACATTGCACACGTGGGTCGCTTATTATAAATAAATACTTATGAACTTAAATTCGTAACTTGAAATACCCAACTTTACACCAGAGCCAAAAAACTATTTCAAACATTCATATCTCATATTATGTTTATAGAGATAGAAAGCTTGTCTGATGCTAAAGATGCTAAAAATACATATTTTACCCTATTTATGATAATGGTTTTAACGTGTAGTGCTAAATAGGCAAAAAACCAACGTCGTTGAATGAAAAATTTAATCGTAGGAAAACGAGACTCAGACCTTTCGAAGTGGTATTTTTTTTTAAATACAAGAATATGGGAAAAGTCTTTTAGACCATAATGCAAATTTATACATTTCCGCTTTATCCCGTCGATATATATCTTTAACCGAGTGATGCGATTTAGGTATATATCAAAATACGTACATTCACTGGTGCTTTAACCCGGGAGCTAATGCACTTAAACGCTACATCGAACAAGCGGGTCAACCATTGCATGGCTTTGCACCTGGAACTAAGTTATCTATCGGATTATGTCTAGGTATATGGGTGGTTCTAGAATACAACGTTATACCGAAAGCGTTTCACAAACATGTACGATTCGCTGTATCGTGAATGGATGGTGTTTACAGACCTAATGCGATTATACATTCACCTAATACCAATACGTAGGTGATAACTAGGTAAGTAGGAGTTGTATGACTACATACATTACGTCAATAATGACCGGTGATAGCGTAAAAAAATTAATAATAAATTATTAACTCACCGGGAACTTTGTTAGTCATGTACTGGTTTTGGTTAGAATTCATTAATTTTCAATATTTTACCTATAATTTCCATGGAATTTTATGTAAAACAGGCTTTTTATTTTATACTAATGAGATAAATTTAAAATGAAGTATTATAAATGTACAAAGTGTCTATTAGTTAGTTCAATAAAAATAATTGAAATCGGAATGGTTCAGATATTAATATTTACTTACTGTATGCACGTTATGAAACAATAATATGATCCCGGAATTTGCAAACAAGCATTTCAACACGTACGATAGATTGCAAAGTAACAATTAGTAATAATACAATAAAATTGATTGTAAAGGTTATGTTAAAATTTGCCATGTATTTAATTTCTCAAATATAAAAACATTAAGCTTCAAACACCTACTGTGAATTTTCGTTGTGCCGAATTTTTGTTGTAATTTAATATAAATGTATATTGGGATACCGTATAAAATGCACTACGAAAAAAATTTCGCATGATAATAAATTCGCTTAAGAATCACGAAGCTAGGAAATTAATGTGCAATGTTTATGTAAAAGACTAAGGTGTTCTGGAAATAAGAATTTTATACTAAAAATTCTTGTGATATTTTATTCGAAGTGCACGTTTTTTGTTTTGACTATACGGAAAATAATTACGCGGAAGACTCACGCGCTGAAATACCACGTTGCGCGTTAAGCTTGAAGTAATATTTATACGAGCAACCGGAAATTAATGATAAATTGTGTTTGGAAGAGGATTCATTAGATATATCGTCAATGGAAAGGTTAATTAATTGGCTGACGTGCAAAAACTCATTGGCTCGTATTTACACCGTCGCGATCGTAACTTATCCATATATTTTTATGAATTCGGTACTCAACGGAGTTATATTTTTGTTTTATATATTTATAATTACTAGCATCGGCTAGGGGTCGAAATCTTTACTATAATAGCGCGGCACGCTAAGATGGCCGTTTTGGCGTTTGCCCATTCAACAAGTTTTGTGTAAATTAATAACTATGTTTATTGTCCATAGCGACGTGCAACTGCAGATTTAGTAATTTCTACATTATGGTATATATGTATAACTTTCTAACCACTACTATATCTAACTATATAATATGGACCTGCGAACAAATCTTTTCGCGTTTTTACTAATAAAAAACATCGCCGTTTGACAGAGTTCTAATGAATTATAATACACTTATTTACAAAAGAACACGGCGTTTATATTTTTTTATTCTATACTAGCATTGCCCGGACATTGCCCGTCCTGATAATAAAAAAACCTAGACAAATTATATATCTAAACCTTCCTCATGGATCACTTTGTCTACTGGTGAAAGCCGCATGAAAATCCGTTCAGTAGTTTTTGAATTTATCGCGAACGGACGTGGTAGGGGACTTTGTTTTATGATATGTAGGTAGTGATATAATTCTATATATCGGATCGCTGGTCAGCACTACCTACTACTACCTCCGGTAAACTAGTTTCAATGCAAAATAAAGCAGCATTTAATTATATTTTTGTCGAAAATAAATCGACACTTCACATCCTTAGTGTAGTATGTCAAAACGGTCATCATAGCGTGCGTCTATTATAATATTATAAATGCGAAAGTGAGTTTGTTTGCTAACGGTTTTATGCGTTGACTACTCAACCGATTATCGAGAAATTTTGCATACACATTGTCACGGGCATAGAAAAGAATATAAGATACTTTCTTTTCGAAAGAAAATAATTAGTGTTCCCGAGGGATAGATCAAATCTACGACCGATAAAAAATGTAATGAATACATATCGGTTAAAGTAATAATAATGAAAGATAAATTAATGTTTTTATCTACTTCAGCAGTAAAGCTTTGAAAGGCTTCGGATCTTTGTATTTATCCTCATAGAAAGAGTGGATAGATGAAATTAAAACGCGTATATTACTTTTCCATTGTTACAGTATTGGATATGTGTGATCGTGCTGCTTATATCAGGAATTTTCTTCGCCGTCATCAATTTATATTGGAAGAAAAGTAAGTAGATATCTTATCCGCTTTTATTGCCACGATATCATGATGCAACTAGATTATGTTGTCGTATACAATGTATTCCGAGAAATGCTACATACCTTTGATTGTTAACGTATCTTTTAACGAATATGTCCTATTTTACGGTCATTATTCATTTTGATGAGTTCAGTTTGAATGCAATATTTAAGTGTAAATGTTATATATAATGTTAATTTTATTTGTCTAATTTAATAAGATATACTTTAGTAGCTTAACCAAGAATCCTGAAAAAAAAACGAATATGTAGTCCTCGGGAATAGTCTTAACTTGGCTAGTTTTCTGTTACATAAAAATGGCAATATAGCAAGCAAACCATAATCTTGAAGAACTTCGTTTTTAACCGGAACGGCGGTGCCGCTCAAGCAGAAACTATAATAGCTTACCAAAGCTAAAGCCTACAGAAAAATTGTAAGGCTAAAAGATCAGACTTCTGAACTATTTAATAATAATCATAAATACAATGGTACAACAAAATAATCCCAAGAAGGGTTGATATCGGGCAGGCGGCCGATCGTAAAAATTAAGCCAAATCATATACCACAACATGACAAACATGTTGTACCGACCCTACTTAGGTGGGATAAGGGTAAAAAGAAGAAGACACTTTAGTAGCTCTCACGTTAGAATTCGATATGGACCCTAATGAATATATGCAAATGAGACATCTGTATTATTTCTAAATAACACTTTGGCAGATTAATATTTACGGGTGTTAATTATGTAAAGAATAATTAAAATATTCTGCGACTAGTACAAACTATCATAACAGTTCGGAACAAAGCTTTTCCTTTTCAGCAAAATAATTAAATAATAATCAAAATCAGACGGTATGTGTATAATATATCTGTATACTAATCGGATATGAGTAATGATTTTCAGAAGGATTCACGATTTTTAAAATGCAATTGCATAAAATAAGGAATGTAGAGGTGCCTACTTTTAGTTCAATGCCGCGATATTAAGTGTCTAAGACTCTAAGTGAAGTGTTATCAAAACGAAGTGGCACATCGAACATTTTATTAAATAATAATAATACAATATTTGTCAACCAATTCTCTTTATGTTTCTATTGTTTCGTAACTTTAGTGTGTTATCAATAGAAAATATGAAAATAATTCGTTTGTTTTTTAAATATATGCGATAATTCGAGTTCCACTGTTAGGCAAAAAGTTTTGAATAATATGGTAACTTAAAAAAATATTTCCTTTTTATTTTTTTTAAATGTAGCTCGGCAAAAATGACTGCACTGTGCCTTTTTTTTATTTTATGTCATTGGTGACAAACGAACAGGTGCGTCACCGGATGTTAAGTGATCACCACCGTCCATGGACACTAACAACACCAGAGGAGTCGCAAGTGCGTTGCCACCATTTGGGGTGAAGGGTTAGGGGATGGAGAGGAGAGAGGAGAGGAGAGGGGAGGGGAGATGGATCTCCGGCCCTCTCACTGACCGTACGAAACGCAACAATGAAAGCACTGTTACTTTACGTCGGTGTTCTGTGAGAGGGTGGTACTACCCCGGACGAGCCGACCCATTCATACAGAAACCAGTAATAGTTCCAGTGAGGCTCTACCACCATCAAAACCACCACCACGCCTGATGGTAAGCACAGTACAATCCAAAAACAACGGCGGCCACCGAGTGACATTATCCATCGCCGATCGCCGCTGTCATGCCGGCCTGCGAAAAGCTGGATATGTACAGGTTGATCCCGAAACGCGACCCGCAGAAGTGAATCACTATGACGGGCTTTTTCGCCATATACATGTTGGTTACGAACTAGTTTTTGCACCACGTACATGGTGGTTGCGACCCAGTCATGCCGTAAAACCCTACCACCCCACTTTCGCCATGACCTCGTTCGTTATTCAGCAAGGTGCATCACGTGCAGGTGAGGTTGGCTTGGGTGTCTCAAGTCTTATGGTGTTATTCGACACCCCCTTACATCCCCAAATTATGGTCGAAATTCAAGGGTAGACACTTTAGAAGTATTAACAGTTAATAAATATTGCAGTGCTCACTATCTTCGGTACCAGTGTATACGGTGGAGCGGTTATAGCGATATCTCTCGACTACTTCTTCGAAAAAATGGTTATGCTGAAATGGGTTAGTGTGTATGATTTATTTATACTTCACTCTTTTTCCAGCCAGATATAATATCTCAAAGGTTTATCGCCCTTAAAGTGTAAATTATATTGGATTGTTGAAATTGAATTGATTGATTTGATTTGAAATTAATTTACACGAAACATATTGGAGATATATTAAATTATTGTCACATTACGTATTACGTAATTCTGTATTGATTTTAAGGATTAAGCCATTGACGTATAAAAACACTAGACACACAGTCTCGAATAGAAGTAGCGCTCAAAACCATTCCGCAAAAACTCCCCAATATACATACGTGGTTATAGTTACGCCATAAACATATGATTTTGCAAATTCATCCTTGCCTGAATGATTTAAAGGTGTTTTTACAAGGCCGTAAGCGATGCGAGACTATTTGAAATGACTGCATAATCCAAAATTATGCACTCATTTTTGTGTGCCGTCTGTGAGACGTTAAGTGTGCATCTTGGGGTTTTGTATATCAATGGATTAAGCACAAAGATAACCTTTATGCTGATAATCGATGTCTTGGGAATAAATTAAACAACTTTCTAGTTATATATTAATTCATTCATCATTCATCAATTAATTAATTCTTAATTAATTCTATTATATATATTATAAACGAGAAAGTTTGTGAATATGCACAGATATTTGTTACTCTTTCACGCAAAAACTACTGAGTGGACTCTGATTTACATTTACAGTAATATAGCTATATATATATGAGAATAATAGGCAGGGTACAAATTTTAAAAGTACTATTTAAATCGGACAAAATATAACGATGTGTGTCAATCAAGTACGTTGGTTTTTTTTCGAACTTACTACTCTATTGACCTAGCAAGGTCTTAACAGCTTCACCGGACTACTAAGGCGAGCCCTTAAAGCACTCAGTCGATTTTATCTGACAACTAGCTCATGGGTGCACGGCACACCTCGGCTTGGGCTGTTACCTGATGCATAGTCTTTTTATTCAACTGTTTCCCCGTAGTAGAACAATCGAATAACGACGCTCGACGCTTCGATTGATTACATATGTGTAATTTTCGATATAGTAGATTATTGTTTGATATGTATTCATGGAATTATCTTTGTATAAGAAATAGGGGTACATCGATATATCGAAAAGGAGTTTAGAATAGAGATTTAATATTACAGCTATGGGAACGTGCGAAATTAGAACCAGTTGTGCCACCTCCGTGTCGTCTGTCGTGGCTGACGTTGGCCGCGTGGCCCGCCGCAGCCATCGTTGGCCTCACAGCACAATGCGCTCTGACCGCGACTGGAATTTACCATGAACAAAGTGAGTCTTAATTTAGCGACTTTTTTCTGTGTCTGACGATACATTTTTATAAGTATTCTATGAACTGTCAGTTTTGTCAAAAATGTGTAAAATTTTGTGTGATCGACCAATGCGTATTTATTTAACTCAAAGAAAAGAAAAGGTTAAACCTGATCGAGTTTCTTGCCGATTCTTCTCGATGACTGGTTTATTTTCAGAAACGGTAGTAATTTTAACGTTCATAAGCATCCCATCAGGGTCTAATTTGAATAAAATATTGTTAATTTGAGAACTTTATTGTCTTTTATTAAAATGTTATTGTCACTCGGTTATGTAAAACCGACGTGAAGTAATAGTGCTTCCATTGTTGCATTTCGTTCGGTCAGTGAGAGCGCCGGAGGCCCACCTCCCCTCAGCCTCTCCCCTTACCGTTCCTCCCAAACACAAGTTGACAACGTACTTGCGATTCCCCTGGTGTTGCTATTCTCTATGGACGGAGGTGATCACTTAACATCAGGTGACTTGCCTGTTCGTTTACCTCCGATGATATAAAGTGTAATGTTATATATATGTTTAATTTGAAACATTTTTAATTGTCCCAAGTGATAATATTTGTCAATACACTTTTCAATAAGTACTAAGCAGTAATTTAAAAAAATATCAGAAATTACTTAAAATAGGTAAAAATATTATACAAGAAAAGTAACAAAGAACAAATTACAATTTAAAAAAATAAAACATGGTGCACAGTTAAATGTATAGTTGTCATATAAAGCGTTATTATGAGGAAAAGTCGCGGGTATTAACTAGTATATTGGTAAAATATGTGGAAAGCTAAAAATTTTGTAGATATACGGTGTAAACCATCCTTAACAGAACAATATGTATAACCGTTATGATATAAGCACAGGCAAATTGCACGCTATCAGTCCCTATTGCCAATTACTGTGACTAGTACGGATATCCGTTCTACGGTAGTTTGCGCGACGTACGTGGGTACAGAAACTGCCGATGGAACGAGATTGATATGATTATTACGTTATTTTTCTCACGTAAGAACACTTCAATACAACAATTATATTTACCAGAATATACCATAGTCGAGCCACTAGATGATTTCTTAGTAATAAAACAATTTATAATTCACCTATATCCCGTTGCAATGATCAGTTTCACATTATTCAAGGGATTCTTGGCAAATGAGAAATGCATTTGTCTTTAAGGTGTTGATCGTTAATGAAAGCTTTAAATGCCTTCGTACGGTAGATCAATACGTGAACGATAGTGATGTCTGGAAATGACGCCCTTCTCTATGCATTCGCAACAAATGTAAACTACATGTTTGTAAAATATGTCTCAAGAAGAGATGAACGAGATTGAGTTTCTTGTTGGTTCTTCTCGATGACTGGGTTGTTTTTAGAACTGGTGGTAATTTTGTCGTTCACAAGTGCTTTCCCAGGCCCTAAATTGAAAAATGTATTTTTGATTTTGAATAATTTAGTGATTATACTAAACCAGAATAGACAATTTTTTGTTTTTATATTAACTCGGTAAAATGACTACACCATGCTTGATGGTAAGCACAGTACAGTCCAAAAACAATGGCGACCACCGAGCGACACACTATCCATCGCTGGTCGCCGCTGTCATGCCGGCCTGCAAAAAGCTGGATATGTACAGGCTGATCCCGAAACGCGACCCGCATAAGCGAATCTCTATGACGGGCTTTTTCGCCGTATGCATGGTGGTTGCGACCCAGTCGGGCTGTAAAACCCTACCACCCCGCTTTCGCCATTGCATCGTTCGTTATTCAGCAGGGTGCACCACGTGCAGGTAAGGTTGGCTTGCGTGTGTGTCTCAAGTCTTATGATGTTATTCAACACTCCTTACACCCCAAAAATATTTATATTAAAGATATTTAGTGTCTTAAAATTGCACTCGCATTTAGCATCTAACTTATAACATTGAACAAACATTTCTTGTGTATATACCTATATGATTGTAAATGTATGTCGCGTATCTCGGAAATAGTCCTACCGATTTGGATTAAATTTTAAATTTAGGTAAGGTTTTGCATTTCAGGTTTATCTATACAGGTATCTTCCAAAAAACACACTGATTTTACACAAGAAAAGCAAAACATTTGAAGTAAAACTTCTTTAGGCGCGACTAAGAGGTAACAATGCAACGGAAGTCCGTTACGGCAATATGGCGTCACGTTTCTGTACCATCCGGTTTTTAAATATTTTTGATGTAAATTTTTTTTTTTTATACAAACCAATCAAAAAATTAAATAATAAAAAATATTAAATTGAATAATCATAAAAATCATACAATAGAATTAATTATGTATATATGGGCGCGCGACCGTGCTGCCATCTGGTTTCAATGTAAGTAAGTAACAAATTAAATAAAAGCTTCATTATCTGTAGTGCCATCTATTAGCTAATTCGGAACTTAAATAACGCAGGAAATATTATTAGCAACTCTTTGCTATAAAGTAAATAAAATATAAAAAAAGTACGGAAAAAACTGACTAATAAAAATTATACAATAGAATTAATCTATACTAATATATAAAGCTGAAGTGTTTGTTTGTTTGTTTGTTTGTTTGTTTGTTTGTTTGTTTGTTTGTTTGTTTGTTTGTTTGTTTGTTTGTTTGGTTGAACGCTATGATCTCAGGAACTACCAGTCTGATTTGAGAAAGTCTTTTGGTTTTAGATAGTTCATTTATCGAGGAAGGCTATAGGCTATATATCATCACGCTAAGATCAATAGAAGCAGAGCACCAATGAAGAATGTTTCAAAATCGGGCACTTTTTTTGCTTTTGAGCGATTACGTTATTATTATATACGTTGCCATGGTAACGTAGTAAGTAGTAGTAATAATATTCGTCCAATAGGACAGGCGAAGGAATTAATCCATACTGCCAATTCTGAAGTTATGTAGTAAGTATCAAAGCTAACATTTTCAAAGTTTTTTTTTCCTATTCAAATAGTTCATAGGCGAAGGAATTAATCCATACTGCCAATTCTGAAGTTATGTGGTAAGTATCAACGCTAACATTTTCAAAGTTTATTTTGTTTTCGTATTCAAAATTTTATACTACTTTTATTTCCAATTTTTTATTTGTTCTATATTACGTATTATAAAAATAAAGTTTGTGTATGTACAATTAAAATAACAACTTTTTGATGAATGGATATGGCTACAAATGACCAAAAAAAACTTTTTTTATACTTTGTCTATATTTTTATATTATTATATTTTGTCTGTTTGTTTGTTTGTCCTGGGTAATTTCCAAAACGACTGGACCTATTTTAACGGGAATTTTACTTTTTACTGCCAGATAACCGAAATTATAGCGGTTGACATATTCTACTTTATTTGTCCGCGGCTTCGTCCGCATTACTTTGGGCCGATTTTCACGGGGTATTTACTGGTAGATAACAGACCTTAAAAAAGTAATTAATAATCTCAGGAACTACCAGTCCGATTTGAGAAAATCCTTCGGTTTTAAATAACTCATTTATCGAGGAAGGCTACAGGCTATATATCATCACGCTAAGACCAATAGAAGCAGAGCACCAATGAAGAACGTTTCAAAATCGGGCACTTTTTTCCTTTTGAGAGATTTCGTTAGTAGTAGTAATAATATTCGTTCAATAGGACAGGCGAAGGAATTAATCCATACTGCCAATTCTGAAGTTGTCAATATAGGTATTTCTTATATATCCTTTAATCAATTTTATTCCATGTCTAAGTTACAATAAAGGCATAAGCGCCAAATCTTCTATATAATATGTCGTACATTATTTTAACCATCATTATTATTTTCTTAGTCTTCATAATCATAAAACAAAATTGTTCAAATAAAGATTTCGTTAGCGTTAGTATTATATACGTTGCCATGGTAACGTGGTAAGTTTCTATCGCAAACATTTTCGAAGTTTATTTTGTTTTCCTATGGAAAAAGTTTATACTACTTTTATTTCTAATTTTTTATTTGTTCTCTATTACGTATTATAAAAATAAAGTTTATGTATGTACAATTAAAATAACAACTTTTTGATGAATGGCTAAGGCTACAAATGAACAAAAAAAAATTTCTTTATACTTTGTCTATATTTTTATATTAGTATATTTCTCTGTTTGTTTGTTTGTTGCGGGTAATCTCCAAAACGGCTGGACCTATATTTACGGGAATTTTACTTTTTACTGCCAGATAGTCGAAATTATAGCGGTTGACATGTTCTATTTTATTTTTCCGCGGTTTCGTCCGCATGGCTATTTCCAAAATGGTTGGACCGATTTTCACGGGGTATTTACTGGTAGATAGCAGACCTTATAAAAAGTAATTTAGGTTTTTTATTCGCCTTCGGCCGCAGTGGAATATCCGTAATGCTTGAACTGATTTTCACGGGACTTTCACTGGAAGATAACTCACCTTATAAGAAGTAACTATTTTATTTTGTTTCTCAAGACTTTGTCCGCAATATCCTACTATCTCCTAATTGATTGGACCGACTTTCACGGGGCTTTTACGGGCAGATAACTAGCGGGCTCGGAAGACGTTGTCGCGCCCGGATAATAAAATGAAAACTTTGACAAATTATACCTAAACCTTCCCCATGAATTATCATTCTATCTACTGGTGAAAACAGCATGAAAATGGTAGTTTTTGACTTTATCGCGAACAGATAAGCTGACAGAGGACTTTTTTAACCGACTTCGAAAAAGGAGGAGGTTACTATGTTCGGTTGTATATATTTTTTTCATGCATGTTAATCGATATTTTAGTTAATTATGAACCGATTTTAATGATTCTCTTTTTATTTGAATTGGTACACTATGTAGTGATTGACTGCTACGTATGTATTAGTCCATGTGAAATTGATGACGTGCGACGTGTGCCTTACTGACTCCAAGAATAAATATACATAATTGAAAGTCATATATTTGTATGTAATATGAATTATATCATCTTTTTGGTCAATTTGGCTGCCATATTGTCTTATTTACCACGTTTGCTTCTACATATCTCAGTTATTATAGCAACGTATAAGAATAACTTAAGTATATCGACAATACGGGCATATTATATCTATCTATAAAATAAAAGATTTAAGATATATTGTTCGATAATGTATAGCTTATAATTTTCATTACTTTCTTATATAGTGTTAGTGAGTACTGAATTTGGTATATAGTAGGTTGAAGTTCCAGTTATGTTGCTGATGATAAATCCCATCCCACTCGATATACTATTTGTATTCATATATCTAATGTACACGTTACATGTTACAGTTGGCGTGAGTGTCGTAGTTGCAAATGTTTTTGAAATAACTTTTCTGTAATGTACACACCCACTCACAATTTTCCATTTCTTTAATACATTTTTTAAAAAGCGCGTGCGTAGCCGCGGGTAACAGCTAGTTATGTATATATGGGCGCGCTATCGTGCTGCCATCTGGTTTCAATGTAATTAAGTAACAAATTAAAAAAATGTACTTCAATCGCGTGTGATGACGCACTCATTTTTTTTAAATAACTACTTATAAGAGTTTATCTCATATAGCAATGTTTCGTAGATTTTTGTGGCACTTGCATTATTGCCAATGGATGATATTGGTACTGAACCTATTGGTACCTTAAAAGTTCGTGAGATTGCGCTATACACCAGAATACGAATACGTTAGTCTTTCATTGAAAAGTAAAATGTAATGACTAGCTTCTGCTTGGGACTTCGTCCGCGTGGAATAGTTACTTTGGGCTAACGCTAACTTTCACTCGCTATTTCCGTATTTTTTATATAATACGTACGTTAACCCAAATTTTGAAACATTCTTAATTGGTGTTCCGCTCCTATTAGACTTAGCTTGATTGATATATAGCATATAGTCTTCCTCGATAAATGAGCTATTTAACATGAAAATAATTTTTCAAATCGGACCAGTAGTTATTGAGATTAGCGCGTGCGAGCAAACAAAGAAACAGAGCCTCCAGCTATGTACTATTAGTATAGATTATGGTATCCAACCAAGCGATTGTTCAGCTCCTACCTAGCTCTTAAACTCTGATATATAGAAACTATTAACCACGTCGTATTTACTACTCCTTTTTTCATAATTGATTTGATTATATATATATTACAGGCATAGGTGCACAAAAACGTCGGCTGAAAGCACAACAGACCCGTCCTGTTACCCGTGAACAGCGGGCGGAAATGAAACAGCGCAAATATAGATACCTGTATCAGGTTCGCACGGCCCACGGTGACGTTATATCCCAGGTCTGTTTTATTATTGTTAAAAAAAATTCAATCGACATTATTAGACATATAAATATAATAAGTAATTTCAATTATATGATCATTCATTTTGAAAAATAGTTGATGTTACATTAGGTTATTCAATTATGAAACACGTTATCATAATTCAAAGAAATTTAGAACAGCACCGTGTTATTTATTACAAAAAAACTAAATACGTATTGAAAACTTGCTTTAAAAAACTTTGGGTACTTTCGTATTAAATGCACCGCGCAAGGATAACGTCAACTTGTCCATTCAATACATATTTAACTTTTTTGTAATAACACTGCGTATGTTTATTATATTGTAAACTAGCGGTCCCGGCGGACGTTGCCCCCGCCCTGATAATAAAAAAAACCTAGACAAATTATATGTCTAAACCGTCTTCATGAATCAGTTTAGCTACTGGTGAAAACTGCATGGAAATCCGTTCAGTACTTTTTGAGTTTATCGCGAACAGACAGACAGATGTGGCAGAGGCAAAGTTTATTGGACTTCTACTTTTATAGTCAAGAGAAGTTTCGACCATAATTTCATCATATTTTTAATTATGTTTAAACCACAATCTCTCTTCATCAATCAATCAATCTCATTTGGTATAATTTATTATGTTAATAAACTATCGTCGTTTTTAATGGAATGTACCTATGTTATTTTCAACAGAATAAGTTAAAATAGAAACCATTGGAGCCCCTTACTTCTAGCATTTGAAAGTTCTAGGTAATACGGTATTTCCTCTGGAAAATAATCACTTATACATTAAGTATGCGTTCAAAAATCAACTTTGCTAAATAAAATAAAAAAATAAAATGCTTTTAAAAAAAATTTGATACAGTTTTTATACAAAATAAACAATCGGTACTATGGTACCCTCTGAATTCTAGACTCTTTAGCGAATTCTTTTCATTTAGTATATGAATTTGAGGCTCCTTAAATTTTTTTTATCCAAAATATTAACTGAACTGGGAGTATATGACAGTCAAAAACAGTTTCTAAGAGACTGAACTGTTTTCAAGGTTACACAGTATTTTCTAACATATTAGTTAGTACATTGCAGAAATACTGTTACGATTTAGGTAATTTTCCGGTCACATTTGGTATGGATCGGGCATATATAAGCTAACTTCTATTGACTTAATAATAGTAATGTATAGGATAATTTATTGGCAACGATATATTGACGAAGATATAGACATACTTTAAACCTATTATTCCCAAAGTGTTTTATATCGCAACCCCAAGGGTCTATGGCGAATAACAGAGGTATAGCCGTTAGCGAAAAAAAAAATTAAAGGTCCGTGAAATGAGATTAGTGACGCTACAGAATGTATAAATTATTAACAAGATGTACAATAAAAAGCCAACGTTACACGGTGTTCCCAGGCGGTCACCCATCCAATTACTGACCGCGGTCGACGTTGCTTAACTTTGGTGATCGAACGAGACTCAGTGTCTCCAATACTCTGCACAATGATATTATAAGTACAAAGCTGTAGATACTTCATAAGTACTTCGCTTAAAGCTAGGTTAACTGGCTTATTTTTGACGACCGCTTCGTCAATCCGCTCGTACCGAAGCAGCATATAGCTATTTCTTTTCCACCACCGATATTGAGAATGTGCCATCTTACTTCCACGTTTTATCTAAAACGGTGCGGCCTTACAATATTACTTTACATATGTGTGCGTTATCGTGGGCATTTATTTTGTCAATATATCATGTTTGTAACGTATCTACAGCTTTTTAGCTATAATATCATTGGTTGCCGTTTGAATTTAAAAGCAAGGTTTAGACTTCAAAAATCTTCCAACAGTCGTATGTACAAGCTCTGCAGAAGAAAGCTCAGTGCGGTAACTGGAGTGGTAGTGCGGGCGGCGAGTGTAGCACACTGCAAAGTGATTCAACTCATCTCACTGTACTGGCTGGCTCCGAACATGCTCCACCCACAGACTCCGACGATGATCTCAATCAGATAAGAGCGGCGCATTAAATTTAAAAAAAAAAATTACAAAATTAAAAATTTAATATCGTTTATTCTCTATGTCGTTTATTAATTCGTTTTCTCGTTTACGGCTTCTCAATGGTATTTTTTTTTTATATAAAAATAACGATGAACGCAATTAATTTTCAATCTATATATCCAGTATTATTGTAAGGGAAATCCACTCATTATTATTATTATTACGTATTAGTGGTTATTCGTAATTATTATTAGCAAACATATAGTTGTATTCGATATGAATTGTATTATTATATAAGTGAAATTGTATTAGTATAAGTATGAGACGGGGTTCAAGGCCTAAACCTAATTGTTTTAATGACTCCTTGCCAAATTATAGGCTTAGTTTTAAGTATATATATCGATTTAACTGTTTATATATCACGTGACACAGTGAATAATTCGTTTCGGTTAATTATTCACTACGTTGGATATAAAACGACATTCCAATGTTTTTGTGTAAAAAATAATTTAGAACATAGACCAAATGAGAATACAAGGCGGAATGTATATTTTTTTAATAAGTATTCAAATAGACTTTGATCCCTTTAACTTAATTAAATCAAGTACCAGTAACTCTCTTTTCCAATTTAACATAATATAACGGGCCCATGAAATTGTTTAAGGTATAATCGATAAAGGCTGACCACATAGTATCACTGCCACCGAACAGCGATTTTTAAAACTCCGGCCACTGTCCAGAAAGAGGATAATTGTTATTAATTGAAATTTTTTAATTGACGTTTCGCGAATGTTGAAAATGATGACGTATTTTATTGTTATCTTGTGAAATTTACTCGTTTTCGTAATATATATATTTAATTCCAACTACGAAACTTTAAATTTTGTACACGACAATACGGTCATACGTGTACATTTTTTCTTCTTCTAATTATATCCGGGGATAGTCGGTCTTGGACTCCTTATAAATTTAAATACTGTTTGTTTTTTTTTCTGTCATCTGGGTCTATGAAATGTGTGCTATGTAATTCGTAACTCTCACCTTTGTACGAAATTTTCATTATTGTTAATTATATATATCTACATAATAATAATTACTTGGATTTGCATAGCACACTGATCTAATATATTATCTCTGTTTACGTGCTTAGGTATTATAATTGTCATATATTTGTTAAACGTCTTTTGGATTTGCAGTCGATGAGTGTGTACGTATGTACAAGAAGTCACTCTTACAGCATGTTAGGTTATCAAAATATGCAATGTAAATCGAAATGACGTAGGTCGAGTCGTATTTTCACACATTTTCGTACAAAACAATCGATTTTATCTTATAAAAACTGTAGTTCATTAATGAAAGCAAGATTTTAAATATCATGTCTATTAAAAATATAAAGAACACGAGAAATAGATTAAAGCGGGAGATAAATTTATTTCCCACGACGTAATTCGAAATAAGTGACGTTAGTTTGTCGATTGGTGTAAGAATGCTTGAAATAACTCGAAGGTTGTCTGCCTATATTTAATCTATTATCGAGTTAAACAAAGATGCTGCATATATTATGCAGATAAAAGCTTATTATTGTACCAATTTTTCTGAATATTGGTGATAAAAACTTAACGTTACATAACCCCCCTTTTAAATTGTCTACCGAGGCAACTACCCGCCGTTATCCTTCCGCCCTTCTAACTCTCTTGTAACTCCAGTTGTAACGTTTAGTTTTTATAGTTGAGAAAATGCGTGTACCATATAATTACGTACTACGGGTGAAGGCTAATCGACACTAACATGCAAAGACTGTGAATTGCAAGTTCCATCGTCGATATATATATATATATATATATAATTAAAATATTTTTATGGTTTTAATTATATTTCTCTTAGTCACTATGATCACGTGATATGATATAGACTTCCTTTTCAGTGTCATCTATAGTTATAAAATGCATAGTCAGAAATAGCATTTTTTTTGTTGGTAATACAATAGTACTAAATTAGTTACTACACGTCTATATTATATTATGTGAAGCATTATTGTTTCTGGTCATGAAAGTCACGTACGTTACCATTACTATTGTTGTGTTAGCTTAAATAATGTTTAAAATATTTCTTTCTAAACCTAAATTTCTAAGTAGCGATACGAAGGTTGATCATCTCTTTTATTCACCAAAGCATTTGTATGAAATTTTCCAAAAAAAAAAATTAGGTCCAGTTCCGAAAAGTTAATTAATAATAATACTAAAAGTACAAAGTTTTGTAAAAATATAACGTGTTTCGCTTATAAAATAATTAGTGATTATTCAAGGGACGGAAGGTATATTGAATACATACAAATGCTTAGGATTAGATATAGCGAAAAGAAGTTGATCGACGGACAAGCGAAGGTGTACTTATAGTACACATCTCGTCAATCTTTTTGGCCGTTTCGCTTGTAACCGTAAGTTCGGGCTCGCTCATAATATACTGAAGAGTTGAATACAAAATGAAGTTTAAATGTTATTATAGAAATCTAAAATTGGCATTTATTTATCCTAAAGTTGTCTCAATTTAAGTTATTTTAGTTGTTATGTTGCTGTGAGCACGAGATGTTTTTTTTCTTGAATGTTAATGTATATTTATATTTTATTTTTATTGCTGAAGGCATCTATATGTATTTATACTTAAATCTGTGTGTAACTATATTAAGAAATTACCTCCTTTCGGAGTATCCAGTTCCATTATATTATAAACCTTATATTTTTATGGGACTATTAAACAAACAATACACGAGTATCTCAACATTCCTTTCTCTTTTATAATTTAAATTTGATTTATTTTCTAGGAAATTCTAAAAATTCAAACGTTGTTATTTCAATTATAAAACCTAGGCACGGTGTATTTTTTTTTTGCTCTTCCCCTGGTATAACTAATCTTCTGCTAAGAATTGTATATTAGTAGCTCTTATTAGCTTATAAAAATTTAAGAGCACAAGGCGATTTGGATGTGATTAACGGGTACACTCTTATAAAGAGTTTAGAGTAAGTAGTTTATGAGAGATAGTAAATTCGAATTTGGTAAAAATAAAAATTGAACTTATTAGATTTCGTTGATTAAAAATTTATTTAAATTACGGGCTATTATATGACCCAATGCAAAGCATGTAACAGTTTTTACCGTGGAACGCTGAAATTGATAGGTATATATATGTTTTTGTAGACGTTGGTCAGTTTAGTATTTCATTATGGGAACGTCAAATTTTTGTCCATAAATTCGTGCACAAAATTAGGAATGTCTCATTTAAGTGACGTCGGTCAGCGCCAAAATGTTGTAGCTATTTAACCGCTTGTTAATATTGAAATAATTAAAAACTTCTTACTAAACTCTATAACCGATCGCTATACAACATTTAAAATGTAAACAGTGTGATAATTTTATTATTTGACCAAAGTTTATTTAAGTTGTTATGTTGCTGTGAGCACGAGATACGTTTTTTTTTTCTTGAATGTTGACGATATTATTTATTTTTTATTGCTAAAGGCATCTATATACGTGATTGTTTTCTGTACTCTCTGCCAACCGGGTATTATCGAAGAACTGATAAAAATATATATGTTTTTTTTTTCTATATATTTTGAATAAAATGTTCCAAATAAGATGTATATAATATTATGTATTCGTACAATAACGATTATATAGTTCTAGTTGTTTAAGATGTGGCGCGTTTAGAAAATAAGTGTATTATTTATTCATCTATCCCTTTCTATCTCTAAACATTGTCCACACGATCGCTCAATTTCTAGTCTTGTTTGTGGTTTTTTTTTGTTAATGTACATTGAACGGTCCATTCTATAACAACTGAACATTGTTCAGTGCGATTCCGATTATCCTAACATCGGAATTGTGATATTTAGAAGTTTGAGTTGTTTTAACATTTTTTTTTGTGTTTTTAATAGAAGTTACCTTCTTATGTTATACATTGAAAACAATATTTGTTATTTCTGAAAATAAAAAAACATTCATACCGAATCCAGATATAATATAGTATACATTCGATTTTAATTGAAGCCAACATTCTGAATTATATTATATTTAGAATCTTTTATTGTTTATCTTTTTTGTATGTTATGTTTAATAAAATCTGCAGTTTCATACGTAACTAGGCCTTTTCGAATTTAAAGTGTAGGTTAGGTGTCGATTTCACTTTTAATCTTTTAATAAAAAAATCCGTTTTATAAGTAGGGGTAAAACTACCTCATTTTTTCGAGTGTACTGTTATAAAGTCAATTGTTATATAAGAATTTATTTTGATTTTTATTGATATTCTATTTACAAAACCATTTTTGGTTTTTATTTACCTACAACTTATTTCCCTAAACCTTACAGTCTCCTTCATTTTAATATACCCATTAATATGGTCATATATATGATTTTGTAATGATAACCTCCAAACTGCCATAAAGTGACAAATATATAATAATTTTTTTTTTAAATATTTATTTCTTTCTATGTTGTTAATTTAATATATTTCTTTCTTTAATATTACTATAACGTAAAAAATAGTATTGCTCATATAATTAGATGTCTGCACTGATTCAGTGATAACCTGAACGTAAAGCTAGGGCTAGGTCGCTAGTTTTAGGTACATATTATAAATTCGAACGATGGGTAAGTTTCGGTAATTGGTAACGACAGTGTTAAGAGTTTTAAAATAAAAATATTACTTTAACAGTATAAAAAAAATCTGTTATATAATTATTAAAAACAATAGGAATAGTACATGGGTTTATGAAATATTCAAAATTGTTTTATATTTCCTAACAATATGTGACTAATGAAAGCGTTGCATTGCGGAAACCCATCATTGAAAATTACTCCGCATTTGCACTTGGAATTATTTTGCCGCTGTCACACGTCTCTAATGCAATGCATACGCAGTAAGTGTACGGCCAGAGTGGACGCTTAAATCGAGCGTCGAGCGGGTCGTCGTGTGCGGCTTTTGCGTCAAACAGATGCTTTTTTTTTCTTTATCGAACTGACTACGCTATTGACCTAGCAAGGTATTAACAGCTTCACCGGACTACGTCATACAGATGCATTAAGACGCCCCGCTGCACGTCCCGTCGAACGGGACTTCACTCAGGCCGTACACTTAAGACATGATAACGGCCAAACAATTCCAAGAGGAAGTGTGTGTTGATGTCTCCCCTACATTTTTTCTTCTAACAATATCGAGAAAATATTTCGCATTAACTGAAGTGACGTGTACAGTAATTCTGTGAAAAAATATATAAGATCCTTATGAATTTTGGTAATCAATTATCGATCTATTACGTGGTGTTCTTATAATCGTTTTAATAAGTTATTTCATTTTTGCGGTGAAATAGTGTTGGAATGAATATGGTTATTGACTTAATTCTAATGTTATTGCTAGTATAACGTGAAAGGTAAAACCTCATTAAAACAGTGTCAACTGCTTAAGTTGATACACTTTGTACTCGGTAAGAACATACTTCAAACAATTAATATCCCGACTACAACTCTTAGTGAAGTTTTATTTTATAGATGTTTCTAGAACTGAAATGTGGAAATTTTAGACGTATGTTTATGTCTCGTAATCTATTCCACGTGAAGCGGACAGGTAAACAATGTCAATGTTTCCCATTTTAGTAATATTGGATTATGTTATACCTATATATGTCCTCAATCCACATACAAATTATTTTTACAGTGTACAAGTAATTAAGGAATGTCTGTACTTTTAAAGACATCAAAATATAATAAGATTAAACAAAATTTAGTAAGCAATATATTCGATTATAAGTGCCGGTAATTTAAATTTTTCAATTCCTCTAGTCCGTTATTAACAAGACTTAATTTGTAAGAATATTTTGTATGTGCTTCGAGGACACATATTAGACACGTCTCTGGAAATAACTTAAAAATGGTCTGTTCTTGACGAGTTGTAATCTTAAAAATGTAATTAATCTATAGATTGTTATATTCCATAATAATATAAGATATTCATGTCTTACGATCCGGTCCATTTAACGCACTTTGAAATTTATCGTATCCGTGACAAACTGTATCTATGTTTAATGTAAAACTATAAGTGTAATAATAGTCGTTTAAGACCAAAGGTTAAAAAGTAACCGTAGTTTATTTACGCTCTCATAATTATGTGAGTGTCTTTTTCAAATGATTAGAGGAATGCTTTAGGTTTTCTAATGTTTAGATTGTAGAGAATCGACATGGGTACTTAATAATGAATGTACTCTATTCAATTTACTGCATAACAAAGTCAGCCAGAACTATTGAAATTTATATTTTATATACATAGTATTCGACGATGTATGATATATTTAACGATTATAATCGTTATAATGTTTGAAAGATCTTCGTCAATTGAAACGGGGATATGAAATTAAGTCTGAGGTCACTTTGGAATAAACCTTCTTGTGTGGGTCGGATACCGAACTATTATTTCGGGATTCCACACTTAGCTATTGCTGGATTGCGAGCAATGATACGGCGATTTCTCGATGAAAATTCAACTTTATTTCTATTTCACTTTTACAATACTCGTTGCTGTTTCTTGAGGCTTGTTTCTTTGTCGACTGCTTGATGCGAACTGTGTGCAGTACTGATGGGGTCTTCACAGCTTCACCGGACTACTTCTGTGTGCAGTACTGCGGAGCGCGCCCTTTTAAGGCGGCCGGCGGGACTGCATGGCGGGTCACGTTGGTGGGGCGGCGATGCGGTGCGCGCTCGTTCCCCTTCCACGGCGAAATGTTTATTCTGTTATTTCACTTACTCCTAAACTTATCATTTACACAAGACTATTCTTACAATCTAAACCTTAAGGGAATACTAATTCTTTATTTAATCCTTAAAACTAATATATACATTTACGTAAAATATTTTCTAAAATACACGTATAGCTCGTCCCTTTTGCACTCGCTGTGCTCTCTCTCTCTGGCGCGGGGTCACGCCCACTGTGGTGTTTGTGCTTACTTTATTGTCCTGCACATTTCTCCCGCCGTACGGCGTTCGTTCCCGGCCACGTATCCTCCGTCGGTGCGGGACTTCTTGCTTCTAATAAGATGATCTTCTTCGCGGGGCGTCGCAGGATGCCGGTCTTGGTTGCGACGTCTACCGTCCTGACTGCTCTTTCGGGTCCAGGATAGGTGGCGCATATGCGCCCTTGGGCCCAGACGTTTCGAGGCAGGTTTCCGTCGACGATGAGTACCACGTCGTCTATCTTGAGCTCTGGGCCTCGTCCTCGCGGTTCTCGTCGGTTGCGTAGCTCGGGGAGGTATTCTTTGAGCCAACGTGCCCAGAAAACGTCAGCTAGTCGTTGTGAGTTGCGCCAACTCCGTCGTAGATTGAGGTCTGGGTCGGTGAACTCTCCTGGCGTCCCAATACGCCCTGAGCCCCCCCAAAAGGAAATGATTTGGGGCTAAAGCTTCCGGATCTTCTGCGGTCACTGCGACGTGGGTAAGAGGTCGGCTGTTGACTGTGTTCTCTCTCAGCTTCGAGAAGGAGGGTGTGCAGCACCTCCTCGGTTGGGTAACGCTCGCGCAGTGTTGTTGCGAGAGCGGTCTTTACGGAACGCACCATGCGTTCCCATGCGCCTCCCATAAATGGGGCACCCGGTGGAATAAATCGCCAGTCGATTAGGTTTTTTGAAGCTTCTTCTGCTGTAGCTTGAAAAATGGCTTGCCGTAATTCCTTATCTGCTCCATGGAAGTTTGTTCCGTTGTCAGACCATAGCTGTAAAGGCGTGCCGCGGCGCGCTATCATCCTTCTGAGGGCCATAATAGCAGAATCCGCGGTTAAAGATGCTGCTAATTCTAAGTGGATGGCGCGTGTTGTGAGATACGTAAATATCGCTAAGTATCTTTTTTGATGGCTCCTCCCGACCGTGATTGTGAGAGGGCCGAAGTAGTCTAGTCCGGTGAACGAAAATGGCCTTTGGTGGTGTGCCAGTCTACATGGCGGCAGGTCACCAGTGGCCGGTTGGGGCGGAGTGGACGCTCTGATGCGGCACGATATACATCCTTTGATGACGGTTTTTACTGTCGGTCGTAGGCGGAGCACCCAGTGCTGTTGGCGGCATTCATTCACCGTGGTCTCGACTCCGGCGTGGTGTAATCGTCGATGCACGTAGTCGATCCATACTCTGATGGCGCGATGGTTGCCATCGACTATGAGGGGTCTTTAGAGTTTGCGGCGCTTCGACGACGACTCCGATTCGATCTCTCAATCGAAGTTTCTTTCCGTCTAACTCTATGCTCAGTGTGAATAGTCGACTGTCTCGATGTATAGGTTTTCCTTTCATGAGACAGTCGAGCTCCTCTTTAAACGATTCCTTTTTCCTGCTGTGTCGTTGAAAGGATAAGTTCTTCCGCTCGCCTCAGTAAGTCGGCGGTGAGCGTTCTGTGTTTTATCACGGTTGTTTTAGGAATTTTGCTATTGACCTTTGTTGTTATTTTCCTGGTTTTCTTCCATTCCGGATCAGACTCTTTGTTCTTTCTGAAGTTTACAGCTTCTTTTGGTTGTCTGCATAGCTCGATGAATTGAAGGGTTCTTGCGGCGGTGCGCAGGTACCTCTCCCAACGTGAAAATCGGGTGACGTCCGGCAGGGCTTCGATGGTCCGAGTGGCGGTTGATTAGCAACCGCCACTCAAGATAGCGTTGTCCGGCTGTCTCTCCAGTACGTGGTAGATTGCGGTTGCCTTTCGTGCTCCTGTTTTATCGCGGCGGCCATACGTGTTCCCAATACCGTGGCCTGTAGTTCTAGTCGCGGTATCGACGTTAACTTCAACGGCGCGACTTTAGCTTTCGCGGCGATGAGGGTCACGTTGATCTGTCCGTCTTCGGTGGTTGTACGCCAGTATAGTGCGGTGGCATATGCTGATTCACTCGCATCGGTGAACACGTGTAGCTGTAGCGATGCTGAAGCGGCGAAGTTCGGGTAGCACCTCGGTATTGCTACTGCGTCGAGTTGTTTCAGATGTGTCAGCCAGTTCACCCAGCTCGTAGCTAGGTCTGCTTCTAGCTGCTGATCCCAGGTGATACCGAGTCTCCAGACTTCTTGTAATATCTGTTTAGCCCGGATGGTTACTGGAGAGGCTAATCCCAGTGGATCAAACAGCGACATTACGAGTTGTAGCGCTTGTCTCTTAGTAGGCGTGTCACCTTGTAGTAGCGCTGGGGAAATTCTCGTCATATTCAGGTTAAACGAGAGTTCGTCTTTGATCGGATCCCATATCAAGCCTAGTACTCGCTCGGTGAGCGTGCTGTCTCGTAGATAGTAGATTCGTCGAGTTCGATGTCCACTTGTCGAGTTTGAAGTGCGCCTGTTTGTGTATTTCACGTGCTTCTCTAGTAATTTTTACTGCCTTTTCTATATTTTCGAAACTGTCGAGATAGTCATCCATGTAGTGTTTTGTTAGGATGGCTTTCACTGCTTCCAGGTAGTCGTGTTTATATCGCTCGGCGTTTTTGCCCATAGCGTAGATAGCTGCGGCCGGAGAGCTGGACGCACCGAAGATTAGTGTCTTCATTCGGTATTGATCTGGAGGTTTATTGTCCCGGCGGCTCCCTCGCCACAAGTATCGGAGCGTCTCGGTCCTCCTCCCGGAGTTCTACTTGCATGAACATCTCTGAGATGTCGGCGGTGACTGCTATGCGGTGTTGACGAAAACGCATTATAACTCCCGGTAGTGGTTGTAGTAAATCTGGGCCTGTTAATAGCTGGCTGTTGAGCGATACTCCTCCTGTTTTTGCAGCGGCGTTGTCGTGTACCACTCTAAGCTTTTTCGGTTTCGACGGATTAAGCACGGCGAAGTGAGGCAAGTACCATATTCTGGTTGGTTGGTTGGTGCTGCGGGGACTGGCTCGGTGTACCCTTTACTTATTAATGCTTCCATTTGTTCATGATACTTTTTCTTGAAGTCGGGGTCTCGATCGAGCTTGTGTTCTATATTGAGAAGTCTTTTCAAAGTATTGTTGTAGTTTTCCGGAAACGCGGCTTCCGGCGATTTCCACGGTAACGCTGTCTGAATCCTGCCTTCCGGTGTTATTTTTGTGTTGTTTTCAAAAATGCGTAGCGCTCTTTCGTCCGGATCGCTGTTGGGTTTCTTTGGTTCTATGTAGAGTGTGACTTTTGTGATGTAATCTCTCATTATCTCTTCCAAACGATCGTCGGTGTTGATATGATTGATGTAGTCGACTTTACGTCCTAGTGTCCGGGTTGTTTTGCCGTGTACGACCCATCGTAGCGGTGTTAGAGATGCTACTGGTTGGTTTCTATTTCCAGATCGTACTTCGGATGCTAGCAAGAGATGCCAGTTATCTTGACCGATTAAAATCCTTGGTCTAGCGTCTTGATGTTGAATGTGTTTCGCGACGTTGTAAAGGTGTTTGAGATTCGTGACGGCCTCTTTTGGTATTCGCTGTGTCGCTAGCTGTAGGTCGCTGACTGTGCGCGCTTGAATCGTCTCTTCGCGGTTGTTCGTTCCGCGGGCTGTGAAACTGACTTTGCTTGATTTCGTCTCTGTTCCAGAGCCACCGTTTACCACGCTGAGTTGACTTCTTCGTTAGTTGATTCTGTTTCTTTTTTTAACGAAGTGAAGCGGTCCGGAAATACGTACAGGTATGATTTTCAAATAGGCGACTTGAGGTGACCACGCTGAGTTGACCTTTTCGTTAGTTGAATACGTACAGGTATGATTTTCAAATAGGAGACTTGAGGTGACCACGCTGAGTTGACCTTTTCGTTAGTTGACTCTGTCGCCTTTTTCTGCGCTTTCATGGTTGTGCTTTTTCGCTATGTCCCATTTTGAATTTACATCTGCTTTTTTGATACCACTCTAAGCTTTTTCGGTTTCGACGGATTAAGCACGGCGAAGTGAGGCAAGTACCATATTCTGGTTGGTTGGTTGGTGCTGCGGGGACTGGCTCGGTGTACCCTTTACTTATTAATGCTTCCATTTGTTCATGATACTTTTTCTTGAAGTCGGGGTCTCGATCGAGCTTGTGTTCTATATTGAGAAGTCTTTTCAAAGTATTGTTGTAGTTTTCCGGAAACGCGGCTTCCGGCGATTTCCACGGTAACGCTGTCTGAATCCTGCCTTCCGGTGTTATTTTAGTGTTGTTTTCAAAAATGCGTAGCGCTCTTTCGTCCGGATCGCTGTTGGGTTTCTTTGGTTCTATGTAGAGTGTGTCTTTTGTGATGTAATCTCTCATTATCTCTTCCAAACGATCGTCGGTGTTGATATGATTGATGTAGTCGACTTTACGTCCTAGTGTCCGGGTTGTTTTGCCGTGTACGACCCATCGTAGCGGTGTTAGAGATGCTACTGGTTGGTTTCTATTTCCAGATCGTACTTCGGATGCTAGCAAGAGATGCCAGTTATCTTGACCGATTAAAATCCTTGGTCTAGCGTCTTGATGTTGAATGTGTTTCGCGACGTTGTAAAGGTGTTTGAGATTCGTGACGGCCTCTTTTGGTATTCGCTGTGTCGCTAGCTGTAGGTCGCTGACTGTGCGCGCTTGAATCGTCTCTTCGCGGTTGTTCGTTCCGCGGGCTGTGAAACTGACTTTGCTTGATTTCGTCTCTGTTCCAGAGCCACCGTTTACCACGCTGAGTTGACTTCTTCGTTAGTTGATTCTGTTTCTTTTTTTAACGAAGTGAAGCGGTCCGGAAATACGTACAGGTATGATTTTCAAATAGGCGACTTGAGGTGACCACGCTGAGTTGACCTTTTCGTTAGTTGAATACGTACAGGTATGATTTTCAAATAGGAGACTTGAGGTGACCACGCTGAGTTGACCTTTTCGTTAGTTGACTCTGTCGCCTTTTTCTGCGCTTTCATGGTTGTGCTTTTTCGCTATGTCCCATTTTGAATTTACATCTGCTTTTTTGAATTCGTCACAGTCCGCGATGTTGTTGTGTCCCTGTCGCTTGCACAGGTGACAATTCTTGATAGCTTGTTCCTCGTGAACTGTGTGTACTCGCTGTTGCCGACGTGCGTAGGTGTCAGGTAGGGGACGGTCGATGATGTGTTCAGGAGGCGCGAACGGGCTACATAAATCGGCCTCTCTTCTTATAAAGCGACTAAACTTCATGAGGTCTGGTTCGCCTCTTGGCTGTAATGCTGCAAACTCGTACCATTGTCTTTTTAATGTCGGTGTTAATTTCTCGATGACGTGTCTAGTCACTTCCGGGTTGAACAGGTAGTGAGCGCAATCGAGGGCTTGTAATGTAGCAGTCGCTATCGATTCAGGACGTCCGAAGCGCATCTCTAGTGTTTGTATTATCCTTGAGGGATCAGTGCTTGTATTTAGTGGCCCCAGTGCGGCTTCTTTAGCGATCCCGCGATCAGGTGGCGCTGCGATCGACGCATACGAGGGCTGCTTACGGGCAGCCCTTCGCGATGGAGACCGAGCAGGCGCAGGTGCGACCACCCGCGCAGCTGGGGAAGCGATGTTGGTGCGTAGTAGCTCTGTAGATTGCGAAGCGGCGATCTTGTATATACAGGCTTTCTTCTTTGTTGGTTCTTCTGGTGAGATAGGCGTCTGTGGTGTTTTAGGCGTGACTCGCGATTCGCGGGCCTTGCATCGGGATCACTGCGCTTTGGACGGGATCGTGGGTGGCGCGAGGATGCCGCGAGCGGCGCTTTCGAGCGCCGCCGCGTCTTTCGCGGACGGCGGATAGCCCTCTGTAGCGGCCTCGCGGATGCGCAGGTACAGCGGCACATCCCCCTCAACAGAGCCCCAGCTGTAATCAACTGGGCGAGAGTGAGAATATCACCCTCGTATCTATCGGCGGGGACGGTCCGCCGGGCGGCCTCATCACGATCGGCGGAAAACGAGGCCGACGGCTGAGGTGCAGGTACGGAGGTGCGGAGTCCAGTAGGCGTTGCGTGGGTCTTCAGATTTTTTGAGGCGGCAGGATCGGTGGGTGTAGCGGTGGTCTTAGATTGACACGCTGTAGAGGTGTCTGAGCCCTGAGAAGGGCTTTTGTTAACACGACGACTCGACGGCTTGGGGGCCGGAGTCGGCAGGGGTGCGCGGGAGGAGCGCATCGTCGCGCAGGTCGGAGCGGCGGCACTCTCGGACGACCTCGAACGCGTAGGACGACGGAGCGTCTGTGTGCAGTACTCTCAGTATCATCTCGCGCGCCCCGAAGGGGTGCGCGGGGAAACCGCATCAGGGAAACCCTCTGGCGGTGGCTTCGCTTGACCCCCGCTTTTCACGAGGGCGTCTAGTTTGCGGGTGCAGTGTCACTCTCTCGTGACTCTTGCCCCTTATTGGTCGTCTCCAATCTTCCGATTCCGATGCGTGTGTAGTGGGCGTCTCGCTCTCTCGGCAGAGGTCCCTTTCTATGAGCTTTTCCAGTGCCTCTTTGATCTGGTCGGCTTCTTCGGGATGCGCTTCCATGTTTTATTCTGTCGGCTATTAACTGCGTAATTTCGGCTTCTGTTTTTTCCCCTTTGTTTTGGGATTTATTCGTCTGGCTGTTCTCAATGTGTTTCTGGCTGTTCTCAGTGTGTTGGGGGCGTCTTTTTCTCTGGCGGGGTTTTCTCTTGCTCTTGGTGGGTTATTGGCGGGGGCCATGAGGCTCGCCGCCGTCGACTCTTCGACCACATTTGGAGCTGGTTTAGCAGCTGGGCGTCTCCCGGGATCCGTTCGGGACAGCGTGACCTTTGTTTGCTCGACGGCTTGCGGGCCGGAGTCGGCGGGGGTGCACGGGAGGAGCGCATCGTCACGCAGATCGGAGCGGCGGCACTCTCGGACGACCTCGAACGCGTAGAACGACGGAGCGTCTGTGTGCAGTACTTTTTTTTTTTTCTCGAACTGACTACGCTATTGACCTGGTGGGGACTTCACAGCTTCACCGGACTACTTCTGTGTGCAGTACTGCGGAGCGCGCCCTTTTAAGGCGGCCGGCGGGACTGCATGGCGGGTCACGTTGGTGGGGCGGCGATGCGGCGCGCGCTCGTTCCCCTTCCACGGCGAAATGTTTATTCTGTTATTTCACTTACTCCTAAACTTATCATTTACACAAGACTATTCTTACAATCTAAACCTTAAGGGAATACTAATTCTTTATTTAATCCTTAAAACTAATATATACATTTACGTAAAATATTTTCTAAAATACACGTATAGCGCGTTCCTTTTGCACTCGCTGTGCTCTCTCTCTCTGGCGCGGGGTCACGCCCACTGTGGTGTTTGTGCTTACTTTATTGTCCTGCACACTTCTGTTTTATTACGTATATTGGTTCATTGAAATAATACATTCCAAGATATTAATAATCTTTGGAATTAGTCATAATTGTAATAATTTAGCACTCATTTTATTGTATCAATCTGGCACCGATATAATTAGTATCAAAATAATTATATTTTTTGTAATGTCGAAAATAGTGTTTTATTTATATTTGATATCGTCTGTGTATTATTATTAATGAAATTGCACTAATTTTAGATTAGTACTGTATTTTTCGTTAATATATTATTTTATAGGAATTATATATAAAATGGAAACTTATCTTGTATTAAATAACAGTATGAAAGCAGTACTATGAATATAATGCTAATCCTATATCTGCGTTTCTGTTATCGTTATCTAAAATCTAACCTGAAAATTAATTCCGATAAAGACGCAGAATAACGTTCGCACACCTTTATTGAAATGATCAATAATAACTCAAAATTAGTGTTTTAAAGCTAAGTAAAAATCGCGGGTCCAGTTATCGTGCTGCGTCTATCATCACGCAGTCCGATAGTTTGTAACGTATTACCTTCCCACAACTAAATTTATTGCGACCATAGATAAAACACCGTGGCGATACACGCAAGTATGGGAGTAGTATAACAAGCTTATGAGTGAAGTTAGGAATGGATTGAATACTACTGTTCAAAATTTTCGCTAGGCACCTATGTGTTTGCAATTTGGAAACCGGAATGTATTCTTACTAGGTACTAATTGGAGTATCAATAAGTAAAATATAAATTTCGTTTATGTTTTATAATATTGTTATATGATACTGGAATATATATTGACTTCCAATAAAGTACTTTATTACAATATATACTAATGTTTGGCAATGCAGACTTATTTTTGCAAAATTTTGAATGGATAGTAGGAAATGTGGCTGTGGTGGATCGACACATTGCTCGCGTTTAGTAAAGAGTAATAATTGTGAATGTGTTTGTAAAAGTACTGCGGATTGGGATCTTTTCTTGCCAATACTCTAATGTAAGGCGTTATTTTTAATAAATGATTTGTTGTCATCTATAACGATTTTTATTTACTCTTATTATTTATACCTGTTACTTTATAGTTCCAAAATACAATGTCTTGACTAGCTTTTTAAATACAATATTTGGAAATGAAGAAACTTTCTAATTTACTTGGAAATATATATAATGAAATATACTAAACTAAATGTGTGACAGGAGCGTGAATTTCTCAAGTACATTATGACATGAAACGACTGAATGGATTTTAACAAGACTCTTATTCGCAGATAGACGGCTTTTTATAAATATAACCTAGAATAGATATCGTTCCCTTTTTCCATAGCGATTTGAGGTTGGCAGTAATAACAAAATATAACGGGGCTAATTTTAAATCAGTAGAAGGGTTGTATAAAGTAGTAAGGCAAAAATTGCAATCAAAGAAAAATGGCGTCAATATTTTGTAGTCCGGTGAAGCTGTTAAGACCTTCCTAGGTCAATAGCGTAGTCAGCTAGAAGAAAAGCGTCCATATTTAATACAGATAACATACGCACCCATGAAATATCATTTTCACGAGAACGAATCACGGACACCTGTTATTTATGGATAAAATCACAATATCATAACTGATATCACTTAATATTTATCACGTTAGTGTTTTTGAAGTGAAACTTCTTTAGGCGCATGAGGGTAAATTTTTTACAGATGTAGCGTCACGCAGGTATGCAACGGAAGTGACATCATTTGCAGTAAACGCAGATTTTTCATCTATTTTTCAAGTTTCGGAAATCTAAAGTTTTAGATTTGTATAAATATAAACAAGACTTATAAATTAGTTCGCCGAAGAAGTTTCACTTCTGACATGTGTACTTTGTACGCACGCACTTTTTTTAAATTAAATACCTTATTCTAAAATCAATTAAACATTGTATACTTGAACAATTTATTTTCTTTATAAACAACACTTTGGTTTAATATTACATTCATAATAACTTATAATTCATCACTGCACTTGTTTAATTCTGAAAATATTAATTGTTTATACGCATTATAATAATACTACTATGATGATATTTCGTTATAGCTCAGTTTTAAGGTAACGTTTTTGTATTTAAATTAATTCTTTCAGAATTAAGCCAAAGTAATTATAATAGATTATCATAAAGACTGAAGCTTTACTTCACAATAATATTCAGTAACTAGATTATATAAGAATGTGATAAATATACATTTTCACCCATTGTGGAAGATATGAAACTTATTAATACGTTACCTATTAATTGTTTGTATAATAATCCGTGACATAAAATTATAAGTATACAAAATCTATTGGTATTGGTAGGTTACATATGTTGTACATAGGTTTTGGAAGCAGTTTTTCGTTTATAGATTCTTTGAGTTTCTGATGCTCATTTCTCGTAATAACGTAGTTCGGGATGATGTTAAAATGATATAAACAATTTCTCTTACTCGGCAAATATATAGTTTAAATAAATATGACATTATGAAAAAAAATCTTTTTAATTATAATATTATAATAAAAAACCTTTTTTTCTTTTACGAAGTAAAGAAAAGGTGTCATCCATAAATTTCGTCATACGAACTTAATTATCTTTAAGATTCCTTAACACCAATGGTTATTTCTGTGACCCTATTTTGATGTAATTTCATATAAATTAAAATGTAGGAATTATAAGATAAAAAGGTAAAAATAACAAATAAATGATGGGGTGAGGTAGTTTGGCACACTTTGTAGCTATCTTTTAACATATGACGAGATTTATGGATGTTTGCCAAAGGGATTTTTATATTTCAATGATATATGATTTATATGGGTAATTTATTACCTTTCAATTATTTCAAATTTATATAACAATAAGTAATTAATTATATACTCTATTTTTTCTACCATGGTTATCAAGAATGACATAGATGTATAAAATAGCATGAAACAAATAATAAAAATATGGATATGGGTAATCATTTCATTATTAAAACTTTACACATATGGATGTATTCAAAACAAACTGTGAATAAATCCATTAACACTTCGACTGCCACATAGTAATCACATATTTCTTTTAGGACGTCACGGATGAATTTTATAATTGTAAAAAGATCTATCGCTCTGATCACCACAGTGCAGTCACAAGTGAAATGCAGATGATAGATGACCAATGTGGCAGTAAGTATTAATAAATGTGCGAAAAATAATACTAAATCTAATAACAAATAAATTTCATATTTTATATTTATTTCACAAATTTTGGTATTTGAAAAACATATGATTTAGTTGATTTCTTTGTTCAATTACCAATCGATGGTAATATTCAACAATATATGTAACAAATCATTTTAGCATATTCATAATTATACTGTATTTCTTTCGAAATGAGATAAATTTATATGCAAGAGTTTATCTCTTCAACATACGACGATGGGAATATTCCGTAGGATCCATTAAGATCACCAGACCACCAGCCGTCATCCTGTTTCTCATGGATGTTTATTATATCGCCTGTAAATAAAAATAAATCGATATCAGGTAGAAAACAGTTATTTATCGCTTTTGAGATACTGATGTTATATGAAGAAATACTGTGATCAACATTATTTAAGGTAATTTTTTTTCAAAGAGAAATTTATATCAAACTGATATATTTTATTTGACATGTGTGTATATAATATGCTAAGTAGTATGTAAATCTAAATCACGAGTGGATAACAAACACACATGCTGTCGAAAATAATTAGCCAACTATATTCGTATACTCTAGTTGTTATATCATAAAAATGAATGTTAAATTTGAATATTAATAATCTCCAGAATTGTTACTATGAATATTTAGAAGAATATTTATATATATCTTCTTTCACTTTGTACTCTCGATAGTATTTTATTTATTCGTTTATTGAAAACCAACAAACTAATAAATTAATATAATAAAATACCTTATAAAGAATAGTAATAAAAAAAGTGCGTACGTACAAAGTACACACGTCAGAAGTGAAATTTCTTTGGCGAACTAATTTATAAGTCTTGTTTATATTTATACAAACAAGAAAAAAGAATAAAAAGTGTTTTTATTAATTAATCTGCCTTTACAGCAAATTACATCACTTCCGTTGCATACCTGCGTGACGTTACATCTGTAAAAATTTTACCCTCATGCGCCTAAAGAAGTTTCACTTCAAAAATAGTAGTTATTTAGTATCCCAGATACAATAATAACTTAAATATAGTATATATAACGTATATCCTTATAAGAAAAGAAACGACTCGCGCGCCAGCTATTATAAAGTAGTTGCACCATTTCAGATATTTTCATAATTGTGTGCAAAACAATTCATCAAGTGTAATCCAAGTGCAATAGGATAAATCCTACACAACACACATATAGAGATACAGGTGAAACAATCATATGAATAATTTATCTTTTAACATTTTTTTGAGATTGCTAGTTTACATTTGTTGCTATCATTCAGTTTTAGTCACTTTTACTCTGACATCAAATACAACTTTCGCAAAATAAACAATAATTTATTATGTTACAATAATAAACTTAATATTCAATATAGTTATTTTCTAGTATTATACTTGTTCATAAGGTGTAATTGTCATCATTAACTCATGAAAAGTGTTATTATGTAGAAAGAACTATTTGACTGTTAAGCCCGTACTTTCACAAGGGATGAGATTTTGGACTCGTAAGTGGCATAAATTCAAGTTAGCATTATTTGTTATAATAAACGAAATCTTAATTAATCTTAGTTATTAATGTAATTAAAAACGTCATGCTTTGGTGGAATGTCAATTTTATGTCCACAAGCTCGAACCCCGGCTTGTACCATCGAATTTTTCGGAATTTGCATACATATACTAATTTAAATTGATAACACTAGCGGTTGAGGTGAGGTTGCAGGAATACATTTTACAGGAAGGAGGAATACATGAAGAAACCTGATCTTGAGAAATGTTCTTGTAGTAACGCCGTACGTGGGAAAAATATAGAATTGTGGATTTATCGGAGTTTCGAATCGCCAATATGTTGTGCTCTGGCGTGGTGATAATGCCCATATCTTCCTCTGGGAAGAAGCCTACCATCGTACAGTACAGGCTTAAAGGATGGATCATATAATTATTGCATTACTAATTTGTTTTACTAAACGAATTTTAGTCAAAAGGTCTATAATATCTGTGAAGAAAAATGCCATGGACGCTGCCAATCACTTTTTTTACTTCAGTTATAACATTTGTATATGGAAATATTAGTGTACACATAAACAGATATAGTATTTATGCATGGTGGCATAACGACATTAGTGATCCATTGTTATAACTAATATTTTTGGATTGTAACGTGCTTGCCAGATACGGGGCAGTCATTTTGCCATGCTACTATAGAAAATATATATACTGACTCTATCTAACTATGAGCCACCTCCGAATTACTCACAACTATAGCGATGACTTGCTGATTCCGAAGTTGAACTTGTAGAACGATGAGGTTTTCTCGCAATAAAAGATTTATTTCAAAAAATATTTACTGTTATTCTTACAGCTAACAACTACATTTTAAACTATATCTAAGAATTTCGTTAGAAATAAGAATTACAAGCATTGGTACAATTATACTATTCTAACTATCGAACTATACTATTAATTAATGAACTATTTCTAGATAAAACACTATAACACTACACACGATAAATATACACTACTATCTAACACAAAGCACTCTAAATTGTCGCGAACACTAACTATATGCTATTTTAAAATGTCTGGCACTAAGCTAAAGATGAGGGTTTAAAACACATCTTAGTTGCTGCTTTTCCTCAACTAGGTTCACGCCAATTGCAAGAGCGGCTTTATGAATGTCAGCGTCAAGAATTTACAAAACATTTATGATTAATGCCCAGCTCTGTATGTCAAAGCGATGATGGCTTGATCTTATTAAATGCGTGTTGCGCCCACGCTTTTTGTAACCGACCCTTACGCCGCCGCGAGGGAAGGGATCCTCTTTAGCTCCCGCACACATCGCGGTTCTCAGTAATATCTCGAGCCTAGGTCACCCCCGCGCGGAGCCCTCGAGATATTATTATCGCGATACAGTGATTCACCTACATCACTTGAACACACATATGAGATCATCTCTCTCACACACGTGCACATACATACACATGGTGGGAGGGTTTTGTTTTTTTTTCCCTCATCGAACTGAATCGAATAGTTTAGTTCGTTTCATTCCGATATACACGTATTCATTTGTGAATCATGCAATTTCAATTGTATGTAGGTCAGAAGCGACTTTTTCCAGGTAACAGCCCAAGCCGAGGTGTGCGTGCACCCTTGTGCATGTTACCTAAAACCCATATCGGTTGAGTGCCTTAAGCGCCAACCTTAGTAGTCCGGTGAAGCTGTGAAGACCCTGCCAGGTCAATAGCGTAGTCAGTTCGAGCAAAAAAAAAAAAAAGCGACGATGGCTTCATTGATAACGGAAACCGTGTGGATGGACGTAGATTCAAATCTTAGCTACTGAGTCCGAGGTTTCGATGAAGGACAACATCGTGATGAAACCAGAGCATGGCGGTATGGCTTTTTCTAACTCCACCGTCCGTTAGATACCTAGTTACCACCCTCGAGTTGAAAATCTGTCGTCAAGCACCATTTGGTGTGTTTTGGCAGCTGCCCTTGAGAGCCAGCCCTTTCTACGTTTAGTGTGTTTACCATCTTTGACCACACCGTCAGTCAACATCAGATGAGATTGCGGTCAAACGCTAAAATTTATTAAAAAGACCGAGCTGAAAAAGTAGCAAAACATAACATTTACCATAAATAACATATAACAATTGTCAATTGTTCCAATGCAATCTATTGCGAGTCGTAATTTTAGTGCAAAATGAATGTGAAAAGGAAGTGACATTATTTGTCAACTGAAACGTGCCAAATTGCCTTCCTTCGGAAGTCGTGATTTGATTTTTACCTCGAATAATACAGATCTTGATGATATAGTTGAATGAAGGAAAGCTAATAGTATAACAGCCTATTATATAACAGTCGTATTAATTTATTATTTAGAGACGTTTTATATATTTGCATTAAAATATCTAGCAATAAAATCACAATGTATGTGACAAATAATTTGTTATATTGTACGAATAATAACAACGTTACAGGTTTATAATAATAACGTTATCATCGAGTAGCAAATTATTTTTCATTTCGAAAAATAGCAGTGGTACATGGAATCTCGGATACATTGCTTTGTAATATAAATGAAAGCGATAGTTATAGGCTTTGTGCCGCGGTGTTATGAAATATTTTCTATTATGCTAAAAAAAAAATGTAAGTAAAATAAACAGGTCCTTATCGGAATGTTACTACGCTCAGCTTATTATATAAAATCGTTATAATAGAAAAATAATAATTGTTTTTAAACAATGATTCCAAAAGTAATAATTTATAACTGAAATAAAAATATGCGCCAGTACTATAATTAAGTATATAAATATTATATTCAGTATAATATACCTGGTGTTAATGTGAGCTCATCGTTCAATCTTGCTTCGTATGTATAAAGCGCCCGGCACTTTCCAATGGACGGTGTTTGAGAGGTTGTGTCACCATTCTCATTTTTCATCATTTCAGTCAGGTCTGTAGAACTATCGCTCTTTGATGAGAATTCATCTGAAAATTGTAACGAATAATCGATTATTAACATGATTGGTTTCGGCATAAAAGTCTATGAGAGAGAAAAGAACACAATTTAAACTAAAACAATTTCTTCTTCTGCTCATTTAATTCTTGGCACATTTCACCAACAAACATTGAACAAAGTCATATTTAAAATGAGAAGGTTATTTAATAATCATGTCCTAGGGTTACTTGAGAACCGTCTAAATTTAATTCATGGAAGCAGATATGCTTTAAATAATTTTTTTTGAAGTACTTCTCATTTTACATCAAACCAATGAAAGAAAAAATATAAATTAACAACAAGCTGCGTTTATATTTCTTTAAGTTCATATATATGTTTAACTTATATTTATACTTCATTTGGTAGATTTGGAAAACTAATAATTTGAGAATCATTTCAAAACTAATTACTTTTTACAATTTTGCCCCTAAATGTAAGAGGCTCGCGGTCTTCTATACGAGCAGGATCGCTTCATTACTATCATTTGCTATTGTAAAACTAGTAGAATAGTTCGTTCAAGATGATTAATTTACACAGGGTCATAAGAAACAGTCTCTGAATTGTATCGTGGGAAATTAAAAAAAAAATGGTTCTTTTAGTGGAATTACAGCCGTTGATGAAATTATTTTCATACCATTATATAAATATGAAATTATAACATCTAATATTCGGGTACTTTGATTCTCTCAATATTATTCAAGTGAATGATAGTGCACGGAGTAGTCCGGTGAAGCTGTTAAGACCTTGCTAGGTCAATAGCATAGTCAGTTCGAAAAAAAAAATGATAGTGCACAAAGTAAACTCTCACCGAAATCACTATCCTGTTGGTTTGACAGCCCATCTCCAGCTCCCCGTTCGCTCCAATCCAACGGACTTTCAGGAGGGATGTCTAAAGTCTGCGGTTTACTGTCTAACAGCGTTGGTGTCGCCATATCCACGCTTATAGGTGTTACTGGGGCGCTTTTGATCTCCGTATTCCTTCTAAAAGAGAGATGTTCTATCCTAAGTTTGCTTGAAGCCCTACTCATTATCGAGTCTCGTCTTTCCCTTTCTTCACCACCGTTGACGCTTTTACTTAACGCTGAATAGTTTGGCTGCAAATTCTTGTTCACTTCGTTCTGATAGTCTGTTTGAAGCCACGGTGGTACCTAGAATTAAAAAACAGCTTTGTTCAATCTAAAATCTGATTTAATACAAGGTTGGTTGACTTCGAATTTTAGTCTTTGCTGGTCAGAATATTTATTTACCTGTGCAATCTTCGCGAAGTAAGAATGCAACGGTGTAAACACTTTCATACTTATATTATTTAATGAACTGAAATGTACATATAATACAGTTCTATTTACTTTATTTTTTGGATCTTAGCATTTGACCACAGTTTCACCCGGTATGACTTACGGGAGAAACTAGCACTCAAATGTAGTTGTCGAAACAGACCTACAGATGCTTGGTACCAGATTATCTACTGAAGGGTGGTATTTAGTTTTTTTTAATATCATAGATGGCAAACAAACAGATGGGGCACCTGATGTTAGGTGATCACCACCATCCATAGACACTAGCAACACCAAGAAAGTCGCAAGTGCGTTGCCAGCCTATGAATGGGGGTAGTGGGAGGGGGAGGAGAGAGAAGGTAGGCTTCCGGTGCGCTCGAAAAGACTTACGAGCGTTAGAAAATCCCCTAATACCATGCCATGATTTCATCAGAATATTTTTCTTTACTGAAAGCTTAGGTTCATTACAGGGATTCTATCTGTAAATTATTAAAGTGTACCAAGTTAATACTTACTTTTAATATACTTTGTTGTAATCCTTGCTTATCTCTAATAATTTGTATATGTGTAGATAGGGGATGTTGGATTGGAGACCTGCTGTCGAGTTCATTTAAACTCGCTGTTATTTTGTATCGTACAGCTTCCAAATACGTCAGCATGCTCCTCATCTACCAACCATAAAAAAATAATTAAAATAACCAAATTGATGTGCAATTCATGTCTATTAATTTAAATGAAAACAATAACTGCTGTTAGTTATTTATAATTATAATATGTGAGATTAATGCTCTTTTTTTACGTATCGTTTTCTAAAATACTTACATGATATAACTTATCTGCAACGTTCTGCTGTGAATCATCATTTCCGAACGTTGGTGTTTGCTTTATTGCCATTGACAGCTTCTCGAGGCCTTGCTTAGACTTACGTTCACGATCTATGTCCTGCTTTACTAATTGTAGAATTTTCAGCAAGGCCTGGAAATAATACAAAAAACACATTTGCTTATTTTAATATTTGAGAAGGGTTTTTGTACTCATTTTTTATTAAATAACTGGCATTTTTCCATTGCTTCGTACGCGTTTTCTATGCAGTAATTTTTTTACTATTTTTTTTGTATCTGTTTATACAAAAGAATAACCGGCTCACAGAAAAATAGCCCATTTTCATACAAACTCATCCCCTTTTTCGCCACTTCAGGGATTGAATTTCCAATAATCCGTCCTTAGTGCTCATCTACAATATAAAAGGAATCCGTATGCAATCTATTTTGGCCCTAGGCACAGTAGTTTGGGCTATGCGTTGATATCTCAGTAAATTATTTTATATATACCGATAGGTTCAACACTGAGATATATTTTGAATCAAAAAGCACATGAATTTTAATTGATATTAAAGTAAAAATGGGCGATGTTTATTTTACTAAAGAACTCTCTTACTTGTTTACGTCGTTCTCGGTTCATAGCAAGCGTTGTGTGCTCGCAGTAAAAGTCGGGCAACAACTGCTCGCTGGCTCCAGCTGGCGCCGAGCGCACACCACGAACCACTCTCATATCTACATTGGCGTTCGCGTTCTTTATCGGATTAACTAGAACATTCGTGGCCTGGAAAGTGAAAACAGTAACTTATATTCTGTTCATTGTTAAGCTCAACACTAATGTATTAGTGTTGAAATTTATAATCCGATGAAATTATTAGCAGTGAATAAGTACAGTAGAGTAGTACCTCCTTATACGCGTTTTCAGTATTTGCGGGTGAAAGAAATGTGACTGCTTTCTGTATTCGTAGCTGAAAATTCATTATTCGCAGATGCAAAATTTGCAATGTGTATATAATTAATTTTTGTACTAGATAACAATCAAATGGGCGTTAAAATATTTATAAGGAAACAAAGATTATGGAATGATTTGTGTTCCCCTTGTGTGACAAAAGCCGCCGCCACGTAAATTTCGAGTTACAGAATGATCGCATGTCGCTAAGGTGTTTGATAATAACAGCCTTTACACACTCTATCACATATGAGCTTTATTGACAGATTCCGAAATTGTTATATTTGTGAAGTTGAAACTTATTTAATGTAAAATAAATTAAACTTTAACGCTATTTTGGTTTTGAACCATACGTCCGGGCACTTATAGCTATTATGAGCTTATAGCTAAGCATCGGAAAATGACCTATTAAAAGAAGAAAGACAATCTAATATCACTAAATTCTTTAAACCTTCACATGATCGAAATAAAAATAATAGCGTTTTTCTCAATAAATTGATTTTATTTTTATATATCTTTTATTGTAACCTTTTGAATCCTATCGTTCTACATAAATCCCATTCAGTATTCATGGTTGCCGTATCTGTTATATTGAACATTACATTTATAACAAAAAAACAATTAATTTATACATATAAGCTGTTATACAGACTTATTAGTGAGTATACTATACTCGCCTCAGCTAATTGAGAAGGTACAGCTGCTGTTAATCTTAGGTAACAATCGGCGGAACTCTTTAGCTGTGCAAGTCTCTCTTCTTCAAGAGACTCCAACATGCCCGCCCCTTTGACGACACTCGTTTCCCATTCTAACCTGGAAATGTTAAAAAATTACGTTTTATATTACCCGTTAAGTAAACTCATAGTAATGTATCTATATTAAAAGGTAAAGCTCGCATATTTCGAAGCGACGATGGATTAATTGATAGCGTGTGCAGACACTGCATCGATTTATCTATTCACTTATTCACAAATGTGGATAATGCAACAGGCAAACAGATAAACTAGACTAAAATCTACAACGTTTTATCACATCGAAACAACTTACACTATTAAAATTAACGAAAAATTGAAATTATATAACTGTAAATACTGAGAAACATTAAAAAAATATATATATAAGAATAAATGAAAAAGTGAAAATGAATAGGTAAATGAATGTCGATTGACGTAGGTTCGAATACATCATGGTGAAACATGTTGGTAGGCCTTCTAAGTTCACCTCACTAGTTGCCACCTTCAGGTTGAAAATCTGAACGTTGGTCTGTTGGTGTGTTCTTGCAGATGCACTTGAGAGCCCCCCCCCCCCCCTCCTATAGGGTTAGTGTGTTTACCATCTTAGACCAGATCACTATTTGACATCAGGTCAGATTGTGACCAAACGCTAATAAACCTCCAAGTATAAAAAGTATATTTATTGTATGTAATTTCTCAAACTATTGATTCATATCTAAGAAATATTTCATTAATAGAAAGCTACATTGTTCCTGCGTAACTGAGGCTCTTATTAAGTTTTATATTTTGTAATTAACATGGATGAAGTCGCCCACTGTTCTTAGTCTATACTAATATTATAAAGAGGTAAAGTTTGTGAATTTATGAGTTTGTGATGTTGTAGGGGGTAATCGCAGGAACTACCAGTCCGATTGAGTCCGATCAAAAATTCTTTCAGTGTTTTATAGCTCATTTATCGAGGAAGGTTATAGGCTATATATCATCACACTGAGGCCAATAGGAGCGGAGCACCAATGGAGAATGTTTCAAAATCGTTTTTTTCCTCTTGAGAGCTTCCGCTGCATTTTAGCGTTAGCCCAAAGTAACTATTCCACGCGGACGAAGTCGCAGGCAGAGGCTAGTATCTAATAAAGTGACAATTTCGTGTATATACTGCAGCTGTGTCAAACTGAAAAGTTTAATCAGGGAAGTAGTAGCTACATCAATGGGGTCATTTTTTTATTTTGTTACTTTATCCCTTTGTTTCTCATGTATTCATTATGTGAAAACACCTGTCCCGAGTTAACACAAAGCTTAGCATCGATTAATTGTCAATTTTTTATTTCATCGCATATTAACAAAAGAAATAATATAATAGAGTAATAGGTTAGCATGGTATGGACATGTCATGAGGAGATTTGAAAACCATGTAACTAGAAAAGTGTTGAGTATGTTTGTGGACGGATATACGAGCAGAGGAAGACCGAAAAAGGTATGGATGGACTGCGTTAAAAATGATATGTGCGTGAAAGGTGTAAATACTGAGATGACATTTGACGGGAGAGAATGGAAAAAGAAAACATGTTGTGCCGACCCTACTTAGGTGGGATAAGGGAAATTATGATGATGGTTAACAAATGAAATAATTAATTTACATGGCAATAGAAACAAGAACGTGATAAAACGGATATTTCTATTATAGATTATCGTTGTACCTTGATCTTTCTGCGTGCACGCAGACGTTATAATATTCAGCTTCCGTTTTTTTGACTGCATCTTCTGTTTTTCTCTTCTTTACTTGCATTTTAGCGGCTTCTTTTTCACTAGTCGCGTTCGGTAATCTCTCTGCTCTCGCAGCACTTAATATTGAATGAGCATGTGGTATGTGCCCCACACTCGAACTTCTCGATATACGACTGTAAAAAAATTATACGGGCTATTTATAAAAAGACTTCTCCGACAATGAAACAATCGTAAAGAATGTAATCATAGTTCGCCTAGCTATTCGCTTTGCTGTGAAGAATCTTTCTCATCTATTGATTTATAAAATTATACAAAAGTTGAAGCATTGGAATCGACCAAGTTTATCACGGAATCACACCTAATTTCCAAGGTTGCGTCTTGTAGCTTTTCATTCTCTCTCGCAGCTGCATGTGAGTGTCTCTTGGACTTTGCTTCAGCTGTTCTCCAATCCGTGAGGGTTCGCGTTGTTTTGTCTACGTTGCCTTCAATCTGTAACCATTAGTAATTGACTAATAAAGTGAATCGAAGATAAGTTGAGCCACATTATTGCGTAAACCTTACCTTCTTCCTAAGTTTCGATTGGTTGTCGATTACGTGTTTCATCGGTTTCACCAGTTCCTCTGATAGAGCACTTGAGTAATTTCTGAAATGTTACAATTTCAATTAAAGTTCAAATGACTCCAATTTAATTTTCCAACTATTAAAGATTCGAACATACCTGTGAATTTCTGATCGTTTTTCCATTTCTATTGCAACGTGTTTCCATGCCTCGGCGCACGACCCGACACTTTCTTTGCAAGCTTTGCTCAGCTTTGTACCGAGTTTCGCTAAGCATTTTGAATAATAATTTTCCGCCTCAACCCTGTAAGATAATTTCATAGGAATAAATCAGTATACTTTATAATAGTAAATAAGTTTAATTTCATAGCAATAAATCGATTATAGTTATATTTTATTGTATAGTAGTAATGTTGCAGAAGAAAAGAAAAATTCTTAAAAAAATATTATCACCTTGTCGTAATAATTTATTTTAAAATTGCGCGAGTGTTTCTGTGGTTGTTTAGAAGTTATAATGCAGTTTCGCCCAATAGAAGGAGATCAATTTTTAGAACGAGTTATTTGTGTATATATCTGGCCTACTTTGCGGAACCTCGCCACGTCCTATATTTTGTTTTGTGGCCATTGCCGTGTCCTTACTTTTCATTGGTAATCTTTATTTTATATCTATCGGTGAAAGTCAAGCGTGTGAATAATATGCTTAATCAATTACAACGTCACGACGAGAACTTTCTTATTGTCCCTGCAGTAGATTAAAATGTGGATGGAGCAGAATGAGGGACTGGACTATTTGATCGAAAACAATGAGGTATTGTTTTATTATGGAAAGTTAACGATACGGAGAAATGTCGATAAGATGGCTTATCTGTTGCTTGTACGACTTGGTTTGCAGTTGAATATTTGGACCATAAAGTAAAAATTAGAACGATGTGTAACGATTTTATCCATGACGATGGCGATATTATAGGGATTGTCACGGTTGCTAAATATTTTTATACAATTTAACCTATATTGGGCACAGTGTGTATTTGTTGTGTACATTTAAAAATAATATGAGTAGGATATTTGTAAAATCAACATACTGCTAATGAATATTATGAAAAAAAATACCTCTCCTGTAATATCGAAGCCAGCTCTTTACTAAAATCGCTACCTTGTTTCACATATCGCCGGAGTTCATCAAAACCATTTTGGGCCTGAAATCAAAATTATTAATTAAATATTACCTACATTGCTTCGATCATGACAAAATACTTTTAATGTAAACAGGAACTAGAGCTCTTTGCTGATTAAAGTACGATTTTAAACTACTTAAAATCTACTTAACTACTTATTAGTAGCTTAGATCTTTCCATAGTTTTAATCCTATATTAATCTAAAAACATTATTAAAAGTATAGGACGGTGAAGCTGTTAATACCTTGCCTGGTCAATATCGTAGTCAGTTCGAAAAAAAAATCATTCAAAGTGATTCGATAGTGATATGTCTTCCCACAAAGAAAATTTGCGATGTAGGTATATATTTATTTATTTATTTTAAGGCCGTCAAAATGACAATACACTAGTAAATATGTTAAAAGTAGTATGTAGTGTTGTGATTCATTATAAATGCAGTCGTATTTAAAGACGACCACGGCATGCTCCAACAATAAATTAAATTGTAATAAAACTAAATATTAAACTATTTTACATATTTAACATAATAATACTAATTAACATAATTAATATAAAACTAATTGATAATCTAAAACCATATTTTAAAATATTATGAAAAGTAACAGATAGAGAAAAATAGAAATTCTAAACCAATTAAAACTGTATTTTGAGACTAATACATGACTGATATATCTATATATTGAACGATATATCGATATGTTTCTATCGGTGTTTTGAATTTATTTTATTTAGTTGAGAAAATGTCGCCTGTTTTATGGAATTAATTATATGACCTAGATATTCTGTTGACCGGAGAGTAAAAGTATGTATATAATGGAATGGATATAATTGATAACCGATAAATATAACAACGATAAATATAATTTTAATAAATAGTGATAAAACATGATTGGTTTAAACAGCTTGATTTGTTCATATACTTTGCGCATAATTAAATATAAATTTGATATTTACATAGGTAGTATAATATATGTCTATATATCATTTTTTTAACCTTAACGCTGAAATATTTATTTGAAAAATATTCTGTAATTTAGGTACAAATATCAAAAGGATACCCTATGTATATATGATAACTATGTTACTCTACGGTTGCATATCAAATATAGTCGTTAACACATAAGAGTTATTAAGGTATATATGCTTGGTACATATATATATCTCACTAACTTATATAAGTATGAAGTTAGGGCGCGCCGCGAATTGTATAAACTAGGCAACGGCCCAAGCCGAGGTGTGCCGTGCACCCTTGAGCTAGTTGTCAAAATTAAATCGGCTGAGTGCCGTAAGCGCTCGCCTTAGTAGTACGGTGAAGCTGTTAAGGCCTTACTAGGACAATAGCGTAGTCAGTTCGAAAAAAAAAGTCGTTAAGATGTAGTCGAGGCTATAATAAAATATAATGTAATAAACATGTATTTACATATAAAATATCAATGGTCCAATTATTGAATAATATCAGTTGGTAAAGCATACAAAAATATAAAAAAAACTGATGTATTTATAGTACTGTTCTCAATGCTACCAAAATTCACATCATGTACAGTAGGCGAAGTTAGATCATCATTTACCAAATAACTTAAAAGTCAGGGCTGTCAGAAATCTGCCTACAATCCTTACAATATATACTAAAATATTAGAAAGGAAAATGTGTACAAATTCACGGCGGCGAGGAAACGAATTGGGGAGCTTCCGGCTCCCAGGGAGGTAGAGGGGGAGTAGGGGGGAGTTGACGGCGTCCGCCCGGTCCTGCGAGACTGGATCAGGAGGGAGTTTGGCTCCCTGACGTTCCGACTGGTGCAGGTGCTCACCGGACATGGTTGTTTCGGGTGGTACCTGCACCGGATCGCACGCAGGGAGCCGACCGCCGCCTGCCACGAGTGCGGCGCTGACGAAGATACCGCGCAGCACACTCTGTCTGAGTGTGCTGCGTGGGGGGTACAGCGCCGCATTCTGGCGGCGGTGGTAGGAGTAGATTTGTCGTTTCCGAGTGTGGTTTCGGCCATGCTCGGCAGCGAACAGGCGTGGCGAGCAATGGCCTCCTTCTGCGAGGAGGTCATCTCGCAGAAGGAGGCGGCGGAGAGGGCCCGTGAAGCAGACCCGCTGAGTGGCCGTCTCCGCCAACAGAGGACCGGCAGGAGGAGGCGGCGCTTTGCCCAACTCCTCCTGCCACCGTAGCCAGACCTGAGGGGATGGGCCGGGGGGCCCATCTCCTCATTGCACAGGTCCGGCGGACGAGGAGTGGCAGCCGGTGTGTTCCCGGTCTGCTCCTCTATAGGTAGGAGCCCGGCGGTCACCTTCCGCCGGGCGGACCGTCTCTACAAGGCTACAGGCTCTACAAGGTTGATTAGCTTGTTCGATCCCTTGCCGCCCCCACAAAACGGTCTGTCGGTACACCGTAAAAAAAAAAAAAAAGATAGATCGCGAATTGCATGTATCAGGCAACAGCCAAAGCCGAGGTGTGCCGTGTAGTTGTCTAATTAAAATCGGCTGAGTGCCTTAAACGCTCGCCTTAGTAGCCCGGTGAAGCTGTTACGACCTTGCTGGGTCAATAGCGGTCAGATAGAAAAAAAATAAAAAAATATATATATATGTATGTATACTCTATTTAGCCTATGGCTTAATGAATTGGCTATGGCTGATTAAAAGAAAACTTAAATCACTATCATTAAATAGTATAAAACACAGTCCTCTGCCACTTCTGTCTGTCTGTTTGTTCGCGATAAATTTAAAAACTACTGAAGGGATTTTCATGCGGTTTTCGCCAGTAGATAAAGTGATTCATGTGTCTAGGTATATAATTTCTCAAGGTAAAATACTATTAACAAGGCGGGACAACGTTCGCCGGGCCCGCTAGTGTATTTATAATATTCTTTTTAAATGAAGAAAACATTGTAATTCGCAGGACGATTATAACAATTTTCAAATTCACCTCCACTTATATGATTACGGATATATATCAGATACTAGGTGATACCTGCGACTTCTTCTGAGTTGTTAATTATCTTAATAATATATCTTATGTACAAAAGAAAAAACATAAACATCACATAAGCCCCACTTCTCCATGGCATAAATACACATATTGCTGAACGCGAAGCATTTATAAAAATTGTAATTTTATAAATCTTTATTTTAAGATAATTCTTTTTTTTTAGATAAAGCCTACGTGTATTATAAATTAAAAAAGAATTTGATCGATATCTGTCCAATAGTTTTTGAGTGTTGTGGGAAAAATGTCAAACCCCTATCATTTTATTTCTGAAACATTAATAAAATAGATATCTTTTATTATATATATATATATATATATGCCTATGCCTATGCCCCTCAATCAGACGTTCGATAGGGTATATCCATTGTCATATTAACATTAAACCGTTTATTATCTTCTCTTAATTATGTAGGTGGTAGAGCCACGCTGTAGCTATTAGTAGTTTCAGCATGAAAGGGTCGGCTCACTCGGGGTAGTACCACCCTCTCACAGAAAACCGACGTGAAGTACAGTGCTTGCATTGTTGCGTTTCGTTCAGGCAGTGAGAGCGCCGAAGGCCCACCTCCGTTCTCCCTTCCCTACCCCCTCCCACATACACAGGCTGCCAACGCACTTGCAACTCCCCTCTCAAAGTGTCTATGGACGTTGGTAATCACTTAAAATCAGATGACCCATATATAAAATAAATGGTGATATATAAACAAAAATACTGTTAATAATTCACTTCGTTATTAATTACTCTATACTGGATTTATAAGACAGGTGAATTGCAAAACCATTTAATTCAAGATATGATGAACGAGGAACCGATTTGTGCTTAGAGTATGAGAAACGTACAGCAATTTAATTAGACATAGTGAACCGGGATGTTTTAACTATAATTAAGATGAATTAATTAATGCTAATTGTATCGGACCTATGTATTCAATGTCTCGGCCAAGGATATTTCGCAATATTAAGTTCATTTATGCGTCGAATAAAGCGGTTTGTTGTTTTCAAACTTAATTGATGAAATTAAATCAAATAGCTTTCATAATATAATAAAATAATTAATACATACATTAATGTATACATATAATAAGAAATACCTGGACGACCGAACATAGCTCGCTTCTTTAAAAAATATTTTTTAATTAAAATAAACTGTTAGGTTTCCGTCACAAAATTAGCATGCTATATTAAAAAAAAATATTAAAAAAACATATCTCTCCTTTGGTCTCAGTCGGATTCGATCTGGGGTTAGATGGGTTTTCGAAGCAACCGACTCCCATTTGAGCTATTTTTGTTTTGACAGCGGCGGCGAAATTCACCTTTATATTCTAGTTATATTTTTTCATTGCCTGAAAACTCAGATAAAAAAGTTTTCTATGAACGAAATCTAGCTAGATCGATTTATCGTCCCCGAAACGACCTACATACTAAGTTTCACGGAAATCGCTGCCGCCGTTTCCGAGATCCTGAATATATAACAATATAAAAATATACAAGAATTGCTCGTTTAATAATAAGAACGTAAATATAACGTGACTTTTAGAATTTTGTGAAAAAGATTGTTGCAACTGTGTTAGAATAAAATACATTTTAATCATTTTTAGAAATATCTGTATGTCGGTTTGTTTGAACACGCATCACTGCTAAAGTAATAACCTCACCAAGAAAATCATAAAGCATATCCCCGGTTAAAATTAGTATTGGTTTCATTAAAATTTGTTCACTCTATCAACATTTATTGTAATTTTAATGACCATACGACTTAATTACGAGAGAAAAGTAGATAAATAGATGGCCTCAATATATTCGGATGATTTTATTATTCACTGTTTTTTTACATTAGTTTCCAGGCGAACAGAGTTGCGGGCACAACTAGTAATATATATAAGACCGATATTTAATGCTAAAATGTTTGAATTGCTAATAAGAATCATTACATAGTATAAAACAAAGTCCCCCACTGCGCCTGTCTGTCTGTCTGTTCGCGATAAATTCAAAAACTACTGAACGGATCTTCATGCGGTTTTCACCAGTGGATAAGATGGTTCATGAGGAACGTTTTAGTATATAATTTGTCAGAGATATTTTTATAATCAGGGCGGGACAACGTGTGCCGGGCCTGCTAGTGGAAAAATAAATAGGATTTTATTATTGAACTAGGTAATACTCGCTATTTCGTCTGTGTTATTTATTATTTTAACAATATGTACGATATGTATATATATTATATATATATATACGATGTGGTGTGACTAGAATGGATAAAATTAAGAATGAGTATATAAGAGGAAATTTGAAAATAGCATCAGTGACAGAGAAATTGAGGAGTAATATAGGTTAGCATGGTATGGGCATGTCATGAGGAGCGATGAAAACCATGTAACTAGAAAAGTGTTGAGTATGTTTGTGGACGGATATACGAGTACAGGAAGACCGAAAAAGGTATGGATGGACTGCGTGAAAAGTGATATGTGCGTAAAAGGTGTGAATACTGAAATGACATTTGACAGAAGAGAGTGGAAAAAGAAAACACGTTGTGCCGACCCTACTTAAGTGGGATAAGGGTAATGATGATGATGATGTACGATATACAAAGGAAAAACACGGAAAAACTGAAAATAAAAATATACTTTTACTTTAAAGTTTCTTTGTACATACTATTACCTATTTACCCCATCGCACCTGCGCATGCGCACCACACTGCTTGCCCCACTTCATACTTTACTAAACACGTAGTGCTTATAAAATCCTTGTATATAGAAGATATGCGCTATACTACAGAATACAAGGGTGTTTGATTGACAAAAAAATTGATTAGCTACTTCTCTGTCGTTATTAAATCGCGTCGGCGTTCGAATTACACAATATCTTTTGATAGAATAAACTGATTTTTTTTAAAAAATTAAGCAAAGACCAATTGGTACTCGAGGATATGCCTTATGAGGTGCTTCAGTAGGTAGTAGAGCTACGCTGAAGCTATTAATGGTTTTAGCAAGAATGGTTCGGCTCACTCGGGGTAGTACCAACCGACCCACACCGACGTCGAAAACCGACGTGAAGTAACAGTGCTTGTATCGTTTCGTTCGGTTAGTGATGTAGTGTACTGGCTATGTATAAATCTTTATCATAATCTCGATGGCCATGGGAGTGAAAACAAATGAATGTCGTGCGTGTTGGCGCCCCTTTAAAATAAATAATTAAAATATATTTGTGAGTATAAATATTACAAGTGAGAGCGCCGGAGGTCTCACCTCCCCTCCCCTTCCCCCTTCCCTAACTCTCCCTCTGCCCCAAGACAGGTTGGCAACGCACTTGTGACTCCCCTGGTGTTGCAAGTGTCTATGGACGGTGGTGATCACTTAACATCAGGTGACCCAGCTGTCCGTTTGTCTGCTATGATATAAAAAAAATATTTTCTTGCTTTATCTTGAGTGTTATATTTTGACAATGATTCGTGCACAACGGACAAACAGACTGATAGAGTAACATTTCTAAAAATGATTCAGTTGTATTTAATTATATATTGATACTTGCAATGTTTTTTACACGGAAATCTAAAAAGTACAAACACGTAAAATTTACAGTTTTCTTATATGTATAGATTGGCCTAATTTATCCACTGTACAATTTTAGATAATCAAAACGTTCGTAGCCGATGCATCGACGTGTAAATAAACAACTTTATAAATTTTCAAATACAAAATCATGGCGAGGTGAAAAACTCGAAAAATTAGGTCAGTGGAGTTTAATAGTCTTCGACCTCGTAACTGTATAATAAATAATCATTGTTTCATCGTTATTTTCCTTATACAATTTGTTTCTACTTTATTATAGTTTCATTGAAATTACGAACTACATTTTTTCCCATTCTCATTCAGAAACAAAGAAAATATATATTTTAAAAGGCGTCTACGCGCCTTTCGTTTGAATTATTCCTCTTTTACGTTCATAATCACCAGCCTGTAAGAGATCCGCTATAGGGCCACAGGTCTTTCCCGAAGATAGCTACGTGTATATTGTATTTATTTTTTTATGTCATAGATGGCAAACGAAAAGGTGGGTCACCTGACCTTAAGTGATCACCACCGTCCATGGACACTAACAACACCAGAAGAGTCACAAGTGCGTTGCCACCCTTTGTGTTAGGGGTGGGAGAGGGAGAGGAGAGAGGAGAGGGGAGGGGAGATGGGCCTCCGGCGCTCTCACTGACCGATTGAAACGCAACAATGCAAGCACTGTTACTTCACGTCGGTTTTCTATGAGAGGGTGGTACTATCCTGAACGAGCCGACCCATTCATGCTGAAACCAGTAATAGTTTTCCCAGTATTCGCCACGCCAGCCCACAACATATTGCTCATTTTAAACTCTGAGAAATCCACAGTTCTATTCTTTCCTACATATAGTTGTACTACGGGAACATTTCTCAGCTGCAGGTTTCCTCACGATGTTTACTTTCACCGTCAGCTGGTAATGTTATCAATTTAAATTAGTAATAGTACGCGAATTCCGAAAAAATTGTAAGTACATGCGGCCGGGTTTCGTACCTTCGGACATCGGATTGATATACCACCGGTCAAACTACTACACTACTACACAAACTAGATAACCACGACTTTCTCTTACTTCTCTAATTTACTCGCAATAATGTATACCTATTCCAGTAAGTTTGAGAAATTAACCAGCATGCCTATAATTTTTATACTCACTACTACAAACACAACTAAAGATAAGCGGTACGATGATCACGGCGATATTAGTGGTTTCAACCTAGGCTTCTCTAGGAAATTGAAACAACATTATGAGCCCATAGACATAACATTATCTTCAATATTATTGTATTAAGGCACGTTTATTTTTCACTCAGTAACGTGGCTTTGTAGGATGTATATTATGCACGATTAATTTTTCATACAGAATCGTACTTAGTATTTATAGAAATAATAAATTATATTTATTATTACTTTCATGCTCTACATGTTTAACTAGCACGATGTACTGAGAGTCGGTTCGAATTATTTTAAAAGAAATTAACGGTTATTTTAGTTTAATCAATCAATAAACCGAATATTAAAGATTGTCTTTACTTTGGCACGACAAAATCCATCCAAATCCAATAATACATTTAAAAAAAGAAACAATCATCAAGAAATCTACTATCCAATACCATCGCTGTCATATCGGTCTGCGAACATCTCGGCTGCTGGATATGCACTGGCTAATCCCGAAGTACAATAAATCAAAAGACAGTCAACGTGTCGGGTTTATAACCATGTACATTGTAGTTGTGACTCTGTCAGGTGCAAAAATTATTAAATTACTATGGTCGCTATGGCGGGTGTTACATATGGCGTATTGGTAGCCGCAAACTAGTCGGATGCTGAATACATCATGCATGCATTCCCTCCTCGAAAACATAAAATTCTAAACTGTCTAAAACACACGACAAACTAAACATCCACAAGTTAAACTAATACACCAGTGGTTGTTTTAAATATAACCCTTGCTTTGATGACTGCATGGATAACGCAGTGGTTTAGATGTTCCTACGCAGAACAATTATTTGTTTGATCCATACATGGTGGTTCTGAGTCTGTAAAATCCCTCGCGACTCAGTTAGTTTACTAATGCGAGAGCTGTCTTTAAAAAAGTATTCAAGAGACAAAAGAGAGTCATATACGCTATACGAAGATAATCAAATGTGTTTGTAAAAGTTACATTAATGGAACCTCGATTATCATAAGTATTCACAGCGATGGGATATAACAGCTAGCGTTACAAATATTCATACGAAGATAGGCCCCCGCGGCCCCGTGCGTTCACTAATCGCCTGACGCCACCTCTGTTTACAGTTTATGTTTCTCATTTATAACCTACCTACCGTGAGTACATGTGTTTACATTTCTATTTATTGTATTCACATCACTACGACAAACGTTTTTATCTGCTGGTCACGCGCCCAACGGTATACGTCAATGGATTAATATTATACCACCTTTGGATACGTTGTCAGCGGCGACTAAATACAATAACTTTCTTTGAATAGCTTTCACTGCATCCGATTTAACGTTCAAATTTAGCGTAGTATGGTTTAGAATTGTTCGCGAGGGATCCACGGTTGCGTCGGCTTGAAAATAGTAATGAATGCGTGATTAGAATAACGATAGCCGGATTTTCCATAGGTGCCGGAAAGCGCACCTATTATGAAATCGCACATCCGAAATAAACAAACCGTGGTCAATAAATAAAACGTTTAAATAAATGTAGATTTGGAAAATTACTGCTATTTTAATTCACTGTATATTTATTGTACACATTTTGTTTTATATCATTGGAGGCAAATGAAGAAGCGGGTCACCTGATGTTAAGTGATCACCGCCGTCCATAGACACTAACAACATCAGGGGAGTTGCTAATGCGTTGCCAGCCTGTGTTTGGGGGAGGGGACGAGGAGAGGGATTGGGAGGGGAGGGGATATGGGCCTCCGGCGTTCTCACTGACCGAACAAAACGCGACAGTGCTTGCACTGTTACTTCACGTTGGTTTTCTGTGAGAGAGTGGTACTACCTCGAGCGAGCCGACCCATTCATGCTGGAACCAGTAATAGCTTTAACGTGGTTCTACCACCTACACATGAATGCCTACAAAGGTATCATAAATGAATAAAAACGACTGCGTATATATCCACTTCAAAAACATAAATGGCACCCGAAATTAAAGGATTAACACATTTTTATATGCATAATTAATCATAATTACATTAATTATTTATATTCAGTGTTCAATTTGAAGGGTTTATATTAAAGTATAAAACAAAGTCCCCTACCGCGTCTGTGTGTCTGTCTGTTCGCGATGAACTCAAAAACTACTGAACGGATTACCATGCCATACCATGAAGTGATTCATGAGGAAGGTTTTAGTATATAATTTGTCAAGGATTTTTTTTTATATTCAGAGCGGGACAACGTCTGCCGGGCCCGCTAGTTGGTTATAAAAATAATAATTCTAAATGACAGTGACTCTGCTAAAGTCAGTTTGTTCTCAATACATAAACATCCGTAATTTCTTATGTATCTAAGTTAATAACTTTGCCTACATCGTTAACCATATGAGAAATAAATAATAGTAGTTTCTAATTTGTTAGTGTAATGTTAGAAAAGATTGTCAAGTTTCTTTCTTTAGTTAAATTTTGCGTTAATTTGCATTCTCATGGAGCATATTAAATAAGTGGGTTATTTAATAATTTATTTACAAAGTACAGTAAAAGAAAGCAACTACTCTGTTTGTCTTCACCTCCCCTTATCTTTATTTCCTTATCCATACTAATACTTATAAAGCGTAATGTTAGTTTGTTTGTTTGTCCCTTACATATCTTAATTATTCAAATTATTATCCTGAAATTTTACATATACGTATGAGTTACGTACGTACGTATATATAGAGTTGTACAGAAAAGGACATTGGGGAACTTATCACGAAAAAATAGACTACTCCCGAGGGATATATCAAAGCCACACGAGCGAAGTCGCGAGCACAGGCTAGTATAGGAGAGAGGGTGCCGGTTTCATTGTATTGCAAGACGAGATTCTTGCGACACAAATGTATAAAAAAAACGTAAAGAAGTGAAATTTAAATTTAAAAAAATTAATGTTGATGATGAATCTTTCGAGAAATATAACAAAATAACTTTTCCATTCTAATTGTGGTAGTTATAACTGATATGTCGAATGAGTACAGATATGTTAAAAATAACGAAAATATATAATTGCAATGCAACTACAAGTCGCTGTGACACTAATATTAAATTATCTCAACAAAATAACTATATTACCTATTGATAACCAAAATACAGTACAGTAAGTGTAGTTTTAATTGCTGATAGATAAGAATCTATTCACGGTCACCGTTTATTCACTGGCCTACAGATAGTAAGGCGGAAATACCTTAGTAATTGTTTATATACAGGCTGATCTTAAAACGAGCACCACCGAGGTGATTCCAAATGATAGCAAGCGTTCGACTCATAACCTCGCTATCGCCTTTACCCGATAATTATTCAGCAGG